>JZKD02S2392150.1:365044-375986 GCA_000966675.3 Picea glauca | reverse complement strand
AGCACCTCCCAACCTCCCTAAAATATGAATAAATAAGTAAACAGTCAACTACGCAAATTAATCAGTTCTTACCAATGTCTCTTTGTTCTGTAAATCTGGTCTTCTTCTAACTGTTCTGCAATTCTTCTCTTCCTCTGTCTGTTTCTCAGGTCTACTCTGCATCAACTTCTTCTGTTATTCTGCTCAGCTTCAAGTTTTCTTTCATTATCTGTTACTCTTCCCTGAGCTTCATCTCACACTATCCATATTTTCAATCTCACTCTCCGCTCTATGATTTTTTTTTTCTTACAGTTTCATTCATTTTCATACAAAACAACCGCACGCGCGTTGTCTGTCTCATTTCCTTTTATTCACACCTCCCCGACGGTTCCACTTCCCATTTCCTTAGACAAAACAAGGACAAGTGTCCGAGCAACTGAAACACTTACTGATTCGCAATCATGAGTCTGTTTTACTAACAGATTCATAACTGTGAGAGAGAACAATAACCCTTCGATCTTCGTTCAAATTCACCTGCACGGTTGGATTGGCTTCATGAGATCTTGCATTCATTTCGGCATTTATGTGGCTAAGCTTAGCACCTCTAGCTTCTGCCTCCATCTTCCATCGATGTGATCAATGGCTATGACCACGCGCTTATGCATAAAGCACTTTCGCGATTTCTCATTTCGTGATTTTCAACACTATGCCGCGTTGACCCCAAGTCAGCGAAATTTAGATCGCTTGCCACATGTCCTATGATTCCACGGTTCAGATCTGATCTTGATTCAACAGCTGCGATTGAATCGCGATTTCGCATATCGCGATTACTGCATAGTTTTCTTTGCCTCTCCATGTCGCGATTCGCGAAACTCCGATATGGGGTTAGATCAACGGTTAAGATCTAGTCTTGATTCAACGACTGAGATTGAATCGCGATTTAGACATTCTTGATGTTCGGTGTTTTTGTCACTTCAAAGTCCCGATCCATGAAACTCCGTAATGGAGTCGAATCAACGGTCCAGATCACATCTTGATCTAACGGCTCAGATTAAATCACGATTTCACATATCGCGACATCGGGATTCCTGTTGTTAATAGTCTTTGACATCTCGAACAATCGATCCCCGAAACTCCGACATGGACTTGAATCAACGGTCCAAATTCAACCTTAATCTGACGGCTCAAATTAAATCGTGATTTCGCATATCGCGACATCGGGATTCCTGTTGTTAATAATCTTTGACATCTCGAACAATCAATCCCCGAAACACTGACATGGACTTGAATCAACGGTCCAGATTCAACCTTAATCTGACGACTCAAATTAAATCGTGATTTTGCATATTGCGATATCGAGAGGTTAGGGAACCCTGTTCCTTTGACTCTCCCGTCAGCGAAATGACAATCTATCCCCACGTGTCCTGCCTGATGATGGACGGTCCTCCTTGATGATGGACGGTCCTCCTTCTTTCGGGATTTTGTGAGCCCCGCTACTCCTTGCACTTTAAAGAACGTGCAGGTTCTCCTTGATCCAACGATGATCAGGTCCTGCGTTTGGATCTAACGTCTAAGATCTGTCCTCCTCTTCAACACTCTTCTTGTCTACATTCAAATCTGATGGCCCTCGTTCTTTCGGGAATTTTGAATGGGGTCCAACGATCAGATATGCTTCTCAAACCTTACGGGCCTACCTCTTCAGCGTGTTCTTATTCAGATCTGACGACCATCGGGAATTCAGGAAGGGATCCAACGAACACGGTTGTTGCTCTTCCCCGATTATCACTGCACCACTGATCATCGCAGTTGTACTCAAGCCATCATCACTATTGTACTTGCCATACTTTTGTTTGCCTGTCTGTTACAAACTTCCTGTACTCATGCCATCTTCATTGTTGTACTTTCCATCAATGACGAGCATTCGATGTCTGTTAAAATATTTGCCAACAACTTATCCAGCCTTTTGAGGCTTCTTTTGTATTTGCGGGAGCATTTTGTAGCAGCTCGTATCTATTGTTTGTACGGTCATCTGATGTTTATGCCAAATAGACCATCTTTGTATTGATCTTGCATTACTCATAATAAAAAGGTCAGATCTTTGCTTGTGCTTCTATATCTTGAATGTATTGTGATCTTCATGTGTTGGATGAATCTTGTATGCACTTAATAACTCAATAAACACCTGCACATCAACAAATCAGTGGTAGTTAGTGATTCCGAGAAAAACAATTTGGCTTGGGATCATTACAATTGCGTCAAGGCTGCCCCCTGTCTCCTTTACTTTTCTCACTGGTAGTTGAAGGCCTCGGTAGATACCTGGTAGGGGAAAAAACGGTAGGAAGATTCTCAGGCATAAAAATCTCAAATGGGTTGACCATTACACACTTGCTCTTTGTTGATGATATATTAATCTTTTGTGATGGCTCGAAGAGAGATGCTGACATTTTATTGGAGGGGCTCACACTTTTCCAAATTGTAACTGGTATGCGGATCAACACAAAAAAATATAGTATTATTTTCTCTTGGATTGCAGATGATGCATTACTACATTATTTAGCCTAGTTCCCCTTTCAAACACAGGGTTTTGATGATGGACTTAAATATCTCGGATTCTACTTAAAACCAAATGATTACCGGAAGACCAAATGGTTGTGGTTGTTGACAAAGTTAGAAAAAATATTAAAGGTCTGGAGCAATAAATGGTTATCAAGGGCAGGAAGATTAGTACTAGTCAAATCAGTACTAGAAGCAATTCCAGTTTACTGGATGTCCCTCTCTTGGATCCCAAAGGGAATCCTGGAAAAAGAGAGAAAATTGTCTTTCTCTTACCTTTAGAGGGGGAATCAAAAAACTAGGTGATGCCCTGGGTTCGTTGGGAAAGAATTGTGAAACCAAAGGCACTGGGAGGTTAGGGCTTAAAAAATATCTTCATGTTCTCAAAAGCCTTAGCAACAAAATCAATATGGAAACTGATTGCAACAAAAAACCTTTGGACCAATGTAGTCCTCTTGAAGTATGTGGCTCCACTCTCCTTGTTGGAATGGCTCAGGAGCCCCAGCCCTCGGACGACGGGTATCTCAGTAATGTGGAAGGCGGTTCAAAGAGATTTTGCAGTGGTTGGAAATAGACTAGCTTAGATGGTAGGGTCAGGCAATTCACTCAGAATTGGCTGTGATCCATGGGCAGGTAGCATAAGAGAACATATCCTTCCAGCTGAACTTTGCACAACCTTAGAACGAGGGGGATATTACTACTTGGCTCAGGTTGGAGACCCCCACAACACAACTCTGTGGAAGCAAGGTTGGAAAACGAGAAGAACAGTGGGTTTAGAAGCGGATGAAGTTTTACTCTGGAACTGACATATCGAAGCTCTCAGGAAAGCAAATATTTGATTGACAGAGAGAGATGATGAGCTCATCTGGGACGGGGATCTGGGAGGAATATACACCCCAAAATCTAGTTATGTCCAGCTAAGTATTGATCCATTTCAACAAGATGAGAAGTGGTGGTGGAGAAAAATCTGGAAACAAAAGTGCCCAGCAAAAGGAAAAAAATTGGTCTAGACAATCCTTGAGAATAAAATTCCTATGTGGGACATACTACAGAAGCGTCAATTCCATGGCCCGAGCTGGTGTTCTCTTTGGAAAAATTAGGGGGAAACGGCTGACCACCTATTTATGTGTTGCTCTTTCACCTCAACAATCTGGGTGGAAGCAACCAAATTAAACATCGACATTGGCCCTTGGCAAGGCGCACCTTTCGAAGAAGCCTTGAAAGAATGGCTCTCGTCTAGGACCCCTCAAATTCTAAAAGCCTTTCCTCTCATAATCGCCTGGGGGATATGGATAGCTAGAAACTCCACAATCTTCCGGGATGAACCACAGTTGTCACTCCGAGTGGCCGTAAATTGTTTAAGCATACTCAATCTTCTCAAATGGGAGGATAAATCAGGCCAGGGCACTGCTCAAAGAGTACAGGTGGAACAGATCGATAAAGGTTGGCCATGGGCCTTCTTTGATGGTGTGGCCTCGAGAGATCCTTTATTATGTGGGAGTGGGGGTTGTTTATATATAAATGACCAACATTTTTTCCTTCTCAGGGCTGGGTTGGGGGCTGGCACTAGTAATTTCTCTGAGCTTTTGGCATTAAAATTGTTACTCCTATTTGCAGTGGAAAAAGGGTGTAACACATTGTAGGTCTTTGGGGACTCATTACTAATCATCAATTGGATGAATCAAGAACAGATTTTTCATATTACTAGACTAATGCCTTATCTTGCAGAAGTACGGAGGATTATCTCTACATTTGACAAAATTTCTTTCTCTCATATCTACAAGGAAATGAACACTGGCTGACAAGCTTTCCAAAGAAGCCACGCAGCTAGAATATGGCAGTTGGCATATCACTAAACATACAGCAGAAGGTAGTTTTGATTATCACGGACCTTTTCAGGATGGGCAATTATAGGACATGCATCCTTTTTTGTTGGAAACCCATGACTGTTCATAATTGTAAAATCATGTAAAATTCATGCTAGTTTGTTTTGAAAACAACTGCAAGGTATATGGACACACAACAAGACTGATACTATGATTGTTATTTTTGTATTTGATGGAACTTTCAAAAATGGAAGTGAACTCGCCAAGACAATATATATTTGACTATTTCTTCATGGAAAATATATATCTGCGAATGTAATTTTGTACCTTTTTAATGAAATTACGAATTGTTTTCTATGGAAAATATATATATATATATATATGATACCACTTTGTAGTGTACCCAGCCACCTTGATACCTGTTGTGATGGTGGGGTACTGGGAAATTCCATTAATTTCCCTCTGATTTTACCATAAACACAACCAACCTCTAATATCGTACAAGAACACCTACTCCATCACACAATTTTACATGCAAAATACATAACAATTCAAATATATATATATATATATATATACGCGGAGATTCTAAAGGCATAACACAAATTAACACCAATTACATAGTATAACAACAAACAAACATGGCACTTATCTTTTATGAAGACACCGACTAGTTGCAGACCTCCAATGTTCCTCCCAGTTATAGACCACACTGCTCATAATCTCTCAGCATTGAATCTCCCCCGAGCTGGGGCTATTACTCCACAAGTGAAAAATATTCTTATCCAACTAGAGTCCACAGTTAATACCATCAATATATAGTCCAAGGTATCGAACCTCAGCATCACTCCAACCTACAGTCTCTCATTCCCCATCATCTTGCACAACCCAAGGTAGTGTGCCCCCTACCCCGCATCGCGTTCTCTTGGGTTGCACCCATACCCTTCCAGGGCTCCAACACAGAATGACCAAGAAGTCTCAAAGTATCGTGGCTCTAGGATTTCCATTTTCCCTCATAGGCCTCCAGGTACCCTCCAGGCCCCATACCAGAGAACCTATTCCCCACCACTCCTCCCTCCACGGTTTTAGCCTTCTCCAAGGAAACCCAAAGAGAAGTGTACACACCACCAGATCCACCTAGGATCCACAGGGTAACTCCATACTCTGGGTCACCATATTCCCTAGATCAACTCCTATAATCATAATGGTAAGCATGGATTGAATAGAATGGAGAATTAAACTAATTCCCCCTTCAAATATGCATGTGCCACCTTTTATTTTATATTACTATATAATATAATAATATAAAGGCTTAGAGAATTATGATATTATATTTGGCTTAAGATCCCTTTACCTATCCCTTAGCCCCCTTTCCCACTCATGGAGTCTTAGTCCCCCATACTCTTTTCATCCTTTGGTTTAAAGCCACAGTGTTATTTTTTATTAATTAGTGCATATATACAATTTATAATATAGGCTCTCTGACATGTTTTCATATTTACAGGCACTCCGGCCTAAACATACTTGCTCACCAGCCTAAGTATCATATGTACAATATATTTACAATCCGAGAATCAAGCCAGGGTATTACATTCCCCTCCCTCTTATTTATGCATTGTCCTCAGTGCATCTATATACACCTATACAATAAGAGTTCTAGATGATATTGGAAGGATTCCTCATTGTTAGAATGGAAAAGAAGTAGAAAGGCATCAACAAATGCTAGAAAGTAGTTATCAAACGATTGTTGTTGAAGTTGTAGACAAGGTTGGCTCAAAGCAACAAAATGCAAATACTGAAAACAATGCTCTAAGTGGCAATGGTGAAAGAGTAAGTATTTTGCATTCCATAGTTTATGTCAATCAATGAGCACAGACTCCATGGAGGTGGATGAACATTTGTCTGGTGGACCATTATGGAAAAGTAACTTGTTAGTCAATGTTGAATGGATCTTAGTGGAATATTATTGGAAGTTTGTTTGCATGCAACCACCTCAGGTCCTTGTAGATGAATTATTTGCATTAGGTGGATTTATGCATTTGTAATTTACTCTTGCAAAATTATATGTGAGCATCGTGGCAGACATATACTCCAAACTTGGGAAGACACAAGGTGTTGTAAATTGAAAGAATTCTTAATCTCTCCATCGGTGAATACATTAATGGGCCTTATGTCAGGAAGTTAGTAGAACTCAAAGGATTCACTTGCCGATTAAAAGGGAGATCCTCAACTTTATGCTATCAGTTGAATATTTATCAGAATGTACATGAATTTTTTGATTGCATGTGCTATTTGTTTTACTTCTAGGTATGATGATCACTATGTCGATTTTGACTTACAAGAAGATGGATCCCGAAGAAAACTTCCAGGTCCAACAAGTGCACATACTGGACTGGAAGATCAACGAATTTTTTGTAGAATTTTGCAAAACTCTTATTGTACGGGTGTATATAGATGCATTGGGGACAGTGCATAAATAAGGGGGAGGGGAACGTAATACCCTATATTGATCCTCGATTTGTAAATATAATGTATATGTGATACTTAGCCTGGTGAGCCGGTATGTTTAGATCAGAGTGTCTGTAAAGATGATCAAAAGCTAGAGAGCATGTATTATAAAGTGTACATATCCACTAATTAATAAAATAACACCACGGTTGCAGACCAGGGGATGAAAAAAGTATGGGGAGATAAGACTCCATGAGTGGGAAAGGTGGCTAAGGGATAGGTAAAGGGAGATTAAGCCAAGGAGGCTAAGAAAATATAGTATAATAATTCCCTAGGCATTTGTTTTATTATATTATATAATAATATAAGTCTTTATATTATTATATCATATAATAATATAATATAAAAAGGACATATGCATATAAAAAGGGGGAATATGGTTTAATTCTCCATTCATTCACTCCATTCTTACCATGTTGACTACAAGATTTGCTCAGTGGAAGATGGTGATAGGAGACTATGGATTTTACCCTATGGATCCTAGGTGGATCCGGGTGTGTGTACACTTCTCCTCAGGTTGCCTTGGAGATGGTTAGAGCCTTGGAGGGAGAAGTGTGGGGATAGGTTTCTCGGTGTGAGGCTTGGAGGGTACCTGAAGACCTCTTAGGGAAGTTGGAACTCTTGGAGCCACGGTGCTCTGGGACTTCTTGGTCGATCTATGTTGGAGCCCTGGAAGGGTAGTGGTGCAACCCGAGGGACTGTGGTGCAGAGGAGGGGGCACACTGCCTTAGGTTGTGCAGGCTAATGGGGAATGAGAGATTGTAGGTTGGACTGCTACTGAGGTTTGGTACCTTGGCTTAGACCATGGTTGGTGTTGATTTTGGACCTTAGACAACTTAGGCAGCATTTTTCCCTGGTGCAGTCATAGCCCACAACTCAGGGGTGATCCACTACTGAGAGTTTATGAGTAGTGAGATCTATGGTTGGGTGGAACGTCGTAGGTATGCATCTAGTCAGTGTTTTCATAAAAGACAAGTACCATGTTTATATGTTCTTTTATGTTATTTCATTATGTATTGATGTGTTAAATGTTGAATGCTTATAACATCTCTGTGTATTTTTAGATTTTTTAATTGTAAATGTGTTATGCACAATTCTGCTTGTAAAATTGTATGATGGAGCATGGGCTTTGATATAGTATCATAGGTTGATTGTGCTTATGGTGAAATCGAAGGGAAATTGTGAAATTTCTTAGTGCCCCGCCATCCCAGCAGGCATCGAGGTGGTCGGGTACACCACAAAGGCAAAGGCTTCATAATCCAACCATGGTCCACAATCAGTAAAATCTCAAGTCAGGGTGTCAACTGCTACAACTAGCCTACAATCTCTCATTCCCCACATGCTTTTCCCACCCCTGGAAGTGTGCCCCTTCTCTGCTCAACAGTCCTTCAGCTGCCCCACTTCCTTTCCGTGGATTTAGGAACAAATCGGACCAAAAGTCTCAGAGCCTTGTAGTTATTGCCCAGCACACCCAAGGATCATATCCCAACAATTCCCTTGCGTGGAGAGAATTCTCACAGGCCTGACAACCCGCTTCTTCAATAACACACGAGCTTGATAACTCGCCTCTTTAATAGCACACAACCCTAACAACCCACCTCTTCAGCTCAAACCTCTAAGGAATACACTGGTATAATGAACTACCAAAGCTTCCATGTATAGGTACGAATGGTGGATGCAGAAAGGTTTAGATGGTAGGAGAGAATGAGTGAAAAATGAATGGAGAATTATACCAAATTCTCCCTTTTTATATGGATATGTCATTTTTATATTATATTATCATATAATATAATAATATAGAGACTTATATTATTATATAATATAAAATCCTAGGGAATTATTATACTATATTTGCTTAGCCTCCTTGACATAAGCTCCCTTTACCTAACCCTTATCCCCCTTTCCCACTTGTGGAGTCTTAGCCCCCCAACTCAGGGGTGATCCATTGCTGAGATTTTATCAGCAATGAAATCTATGGTTGGGTGGAATGTCCTAGGTCTGCATCCAGTCGATGGATTTTCAAGCGATAAGTACTATGTTCTTGCTTTTATGTTAAATGTTATGTTGTATAATTTATGTTGTGAATTATGTAGTGATTTGATATGGCTTTGTATGTTAACTGGCATGTTTGATTTAAATGTGGATGTTATGGTGAGTGTTAGAGGGAATTTGGTGAAATTTTTCCAATGCCCCGCCATCCCAACAGGGACCACGGTGGTCAGGTATATTACAAAGTGGTATGAAATTGGTATACATGTAGAGATAGCCAAGAGAGTAACATTTGGGGAGCGTGTAAATGTCTACAATATAGAAAATTTGCATAAAATCGTAGACAAAGGATAATGTAAAAATTTGCATAAAATCGTAGACAAAGGATAATGTAGAACATATGTTGACAAGGGAGGTAATTATTGTTCAAGTGCATTTGCCAAAGCGATGAAGAAAATCGAAATTGATGAAGTGATTAATTGTGCACTTCATAATGGGGATTTTGTTTTGATCAACAGTCCTCCAAGTATCCACAAACATTCATTGCAAGCATTAAAAGCATATGTACATTTAGGCTCTATGGTGATTATTAATCCTCTCATATGTGGGCCACTTGGTGTAGATTTTGATGGGGATTGCATTCATGTTTTTTTTATCCCCAATATTTAGAATCTCAAGCTGAACTTTCTCAGCTACTATTTGTGTGGATCAACAAATGTTTAGTTCTCAGTGTGTGGAGAAGCAAGCATAGCACCAAGTGTCGACACATCGCTTGCTACCAAGCTTCTATTTGGAAAATCCCTGCTAGATAAAACCACAGTGAATCAACTATCAATGTGGACTTCTGGAACCTTGCTTGAACCAGCAGTCATTAAAGTGCATGATGGAGGGCCATTTTGGACAGCGAGCCAACTTCTTCAGATGGATTTACCTCCAGAATTGAACTAGGAGGAGAATGTGATTTTCATAAGCAACGATGAAATATTGTTATTTAATGGTGATAAAATGCAATTACAGAGTTCTCTAACTGAAATTTTCAATGCAATTGTTAAGTGCAAGGGTCCAGAAGCAGCAGTGAAGTGCTTGAATTCAGTTGAATGTTTTATGATTGAATTTTTATCCTTAGATGTTTTAGTGCAGGTCTGGACGATTTGGTTCTTGCTCACTGTGTTTCTCGGAGAAACATATTTACGAAAGATCTTGGAAATAAGCTTACTGAAATTTCTAGGCTTATGAAGCATATGAGAGGAGGAAGATATGAGAATGCCATAGTTTCCCAAGTGGAGAAGCATCTACTTGGATAGTAGGGAAATGTTACCAAGGCTATTTCTTCTTCCAGTTCCTTTTTTTTATGGCGGATTATGTATTTGATAATTTAGAATCACAGGGTGCTAGAATAGGGATGGTATTCTACAATGTGCTTTTGGACACATTATAGTGGTTTGGCCAAAAGGCAAGGGCTGCCAACGTACTTAAAGAGGCAAGGAAGCGAGGATTTTCCTGGAAGCATTTCAACAAACTAATTTGGTATGGTCAGTGGATGTACACAAAATGTCTGTTGGTGCTGCGCTGACATCCCTCTCTATCTGGCTTATTGATATACGAAGACTGGTTCTTGATGGAGAAGATATTCCTCAGCTTGCCAGCATAGTCACTGTGCAAGCTAAATCAAAACAAAGAAAAGATGCAAGAGGGTTTCCCATTGCAAAGGTAGTGTATTCATTTCTCAAGGACCTAACTGCACCCTTTAGCTATGTCGCATGGAACAAGGGTTGCATTTTATGTCATCAGGTTCAATTAAAGTGATGGATTTCAAAGTCATATTGGATGAAGCTATTGCTCTTGTAAATTCCTTGCTTCCAATTCTGGCTGCAATGATAGGCATTCTTGTGAAAAAGAGATTGACAATGAAGAAATTAACTCCAATGAAAAGGAAACCAAAAGAACAGAGTTAACATCAGTTCAAAAGTTATCTTCTTTGAAAATGTCATTCTCAAATTGCTTTGAATGCTAAAGAATCCAAAATATGAATCGAGACCCCAATTTTGAAGCTAAGGGATGCTTGTAGTTTATTACAATATTGGTTC
>JZKD02S2392150.1:345172-364994 GCA_000966675.3 Picea glauca | reverse complement strand
GGCATAGATTAGCGAAATGATGAATGTTTTAGAAGCGTTGGTGAAGTCTCCTTAGAAAGAAAAGTTTGCATAAATCAAGAATTTTGAAAACTATTTAATGAAGAGAATAAGAGAGGTTAGATGTCAAATAGAGAGGGAATCCTATGGATAGGACTTGTGAAGACCAAGAAAAGACCAAAAAAAATGTTTTCAAGGAAGACATAACAAATTATATCAGAAATGAAGAAGACTTCATGGAGGTGGAAGAACAATGGTCTGGTGAACCATTATGGAAATGTAACATGTCAATAAAAGTTGAATGCCACTTAGCAGAGTATTATTGAAAGGAATTTGGCCTACAACCAACTCAAACATATACTTCGAACTTGGGCAGACACAAAGTGCTATAAATTGAAAGGATTCTTAATCTCTAAAGCGATGAATACTTTAAATGGGCCTTATGCAAGGCAGCTAACGGAACTCAAAGATCCACTTAGCAGAGTATTATTGAAAGGAATTTGGCCTACAACCAACTCAAACATATACTTCGAACTTGGGCAGACACAAAGTGCTATAAATTGAAAGGATTCTTAATCTCTAAAGCGATGAATACTTTAAATGGGCCTTATGCAAGGCAGCTAACGGAACTCAAAGATTCACCTGATGATTAAAAGGGAGATCCTCAACTTTATTCTAACAGTTCAACTATTTATCAGAGTATACATGAATTTGTTGATTGCATGTGCTAATTATTTTATTCTGGTGTTTTACTTCCAGGGATGATGATGACTATGTCGGTTTTGACTATCAAGAAAGATGGAGCACGAAGAAAACTTCCAGGTCCAATGGGTGCACATATTGGACAGGAAAATCAAAAAAAATCGTGTAAAATTTTGACGAACTCTTATTGTACATGTGTATATAGATGCACTGAGGATAGTGCATAAATAAGGGGGAGGGGAATGTAATACCCCAGCTTGATGTTAAAATTTTGGCATGCTCATATAGCCATAGACAATGTCACATCATTGTCACCCAACCATAGGCATTCACATATGCCACCCCCGAGAACACTAACCTTTTCTTAGATAGAATGATTTTGGCAAGTCCACACTAGAACCAACAGATAAATCATAACCAAAAACACCATTGTTGCAGTGGAAGCACAATACCAAGAGAACGTACCTTTACTAATATAAGCGTACCTTTACCAAGAGAAGCACACAAGAGAGATACCAGAAAGACTGAGATTACACCAAGGCAACCGTTGCACCACTCTCTCTAGACTTGCGCCTCCTTCTGCTGCAACTGCAGTTGCTGCAGTTGATCCTCAAACTTGCATCCTTCTTCTGCTGAGAGAGAGTGTCTACAAATGAGGAGCACCTAGCTTCTATTTATACTAGTCTTCCAAGGTGTCTTTTCATGTGGGGCCAACCTTACTTTATGGAGACTTTTAATACTTTATTATTATTCTCTTTGGGTCGACTTCTCTTCTAGGGTTTTCACGCATTTGTTTAATGGTTTTCTTACTTCCAGAATATTCTATTCTAAGTACAAAGGTTACACTTGGAGTTTAATACCTCTCGCAACTACCAAAACATCAACACTCCCTCATATCTAGGGAGGTATTAACTAATATTTTCTTCATGTAATGGTATCAAACACATCCATCCATCTCACATGGCATGGGCAAGACTCACATGGTCTTGCAAACCAATCTACTGGTAGCATCACCATAGCCACACAGGCTATCTCATGACCAAATAGATCATGTAACAAGTATCACCATCATAGCCACATAGGCTCTGTCATAGTCACACACATAGACTATCTGATGGTCATGTCACAGTCATGCATTTGGGGTCTCATCATCCTTCTGGGCTTTATGTCATCACGGGGCTTCAACTAGTTCATATAGAACTAGGTAACTTGCCAGCTCACACAAAATCTGGTATCTAGTTCATAAAAAACTAGTAACTCGTCAGCTCACACAAAATCTGACATCTAGTTCATAAAGAACTAGTAACTCGCCATCTCACACAAAATATAGCATCTAGTTCATAAAGAACTAGTAACTCTTCAGTTCACACAGAATTTGCATCTAGTTCATAAAGAACTAGTAACTCGCCAGCTCACACAAATTTTGACATCTAGTTCATAAAGAACTAGTAACTCATCAACTCACACGGAATCTGACATCTAGTTCATAAAGAATTAGTAACCTTTGGTTGGCACACCAGGAAACCGGTCCACAGTGACCAGGCATATAATCACAAGGATTAGGCGATGTAGTGCGCACACACTACCCATCTATCCCAAGGCTAGGAAACACATCCAACCACACATGTTGGCCCACCAGCTTGAAAAGTTGGGTAACTCGCCAGCCTCGAAGGCTTGGCATCTGCTGACCTTGTCGAGGTCATGTTGACTGGTGCCACAGTTAGTAACGTGCGTACCAGACTGTTTCACAGTAGTAGCAATGTCTCAACGTACCATACTATTTTATTAGAATAGCTATGTGTACCAGACTATTTCAGTAGAGTAGCAATATCTCAACGTACCAGACTATTTTACTTGAGTAGTTATGCGTACCAGACTATTTCATTGGAGTAGCAATATCTCAGCGTACTAGACTTTGTCACTAGAGTAGCTATGCATACCAGATTATTTCACAGGAGTAACAATATCTAAGCATACCAGACTATTTCACTGGAGTAGCTATGTGTACCGGAATATTTCACTAGAGTAGCAATATACCATACTGCAATCTAGAGTTGCATCTGTAACACATCATACCCTATCACAAGGGTTCGTCCTTCCAAACTGCAACAAGCTTGTCCATGAAGTACTCTATCTTCACTCTCGACAGAGGTTTGGTCAACATGCATGCTATCCGCTCATCTGTAGCGACATATTGTTGCTTCACTACTCCCTACTACACCATATCTCTGATATAATGATACATCATCTCGATATGCTTGGACTTTTCATGAACATTGGGTTCCCTATCAACTTCATGGAACTCTCGTTGTCACACTAGATACAATTCGCCTCTAAATCGAGATCAAACAATCATATAAGCAACTTTCGAAGCCACAATGCTTCACTACTAGTTGAACACGCTGCTATGTACTCTACCTCAGCCATTCTAAGCACCACACTCGTCTTCTTAGTACTAAACCATGAGATCATAGTTGATCCTAAACTGAAGCAACATCTAGATGTACTCTTTTGGTCTGCAACACTTTCAGGTACCTCATCACATGTTTTGTTTCAATCAAGTGAACACGTCTCAACTCAACCATATACTGACTCAATGTGTTCACTGCAAAACATATATTTGGCCTTGTGTTTGTTAAGTACATCAACGAACCAATCATATGTCTATGCATGGTGGCATCCACTGTCTCTGGAGATGTATCACTCAATAACTTTAGATTTGTCACCATCGATGTAGGCATGACTTTACAATCCATCATTCCAAATATCTTTAGAAACTCTACAGCATATTTTCCTTGGTTAAGGAAAATTTCACTTGGTCTCTGCCATACCTCTAGACCTAAGAAATAATGCATCATACCCAGGTATTTCATCTCGAACTATGTAGAAAGCTTCCTCTTACTCTCGGTGATGATCTTCTCATCTCCTGTTAGAAATAGGTCATCCTCATATAACAGTAATATCATTGGTCCACCATCCACAATCTTGTAGTAAAGGTTGGAATCTGCTTTACTCTTGGTAAAGCCCAAGCTCATTAGGAAACTATTGAATCTGGCATATCATACCACGGGTGCCTACTTAGGCCCATACAAAGCTTTCTTCAATCTGCAGACATGAGACTCCTTCTCATGTATCTTGTGGCTACTCTATGTATACTTGTTCTGACTAGTGGACCAAGTGTCTCATCATAATCTTATCCCTCTTACTGGGAGAATCCTATGGCCACAAATCAAGCTGTGTACATCTTTAAACGGCCATCAGCAGCATGTTTGATCTTGTAGATTAATTTGGAGGTCACCATTGACTTCCCTTCTAGTCTTAAGGAAAAAATCCATATCCTAGTCCTTTTGATTAGCTTCCTCCAATATCACTAAAACAAGGGAATCTTCTCAGGAGGTCTCATATCTCCTCAAAGCCTTTGAATCTTCGATCTAGCCTCCTCAACTCATGGTATCGGTCTGTCAGTACTGGAAGACGTCTCTCTCTCCCATCTAAATCTGAGGAGGAATAATTTCTGAATGAAAGTATCTAAGCCACTGACTCTCTCTAAGTCTCCATGCTCCCTCTAAAGCTTGACTCCCTCTGAGTCTATATAATCTTTGGATCCATTTTCTCCCTTTATATGTGATGATTTCCTCTAAAGTCTTCTATGAATGGTCCTAGGGAGGCTACTCCTCCCTACTAGATCGTGAGGGTTGACTCCCTCTTAACTCTAGCTCCTTCTGAGTTGGTACTTGGTGTGGTCGCCTGCCTCGCCACTGATGGAGCCATCTGCTCCTCATGATATGGCTTACCAATGCTATATGTCTTTGCATCGTGCAAAGTGTCACGGGACCATGTTGGTTTCTTCCTGATTACTGCAAAGATTCTTCCTGATGATATAAACAGTGATCAACTACACTAGAGGGATTTGTTCGATCATCTTTGGAGCCTTCTTCTCCTTACAATCAATCTCCATATGAGATACTTTGTATCTCGCAAAAGTACCCTTCTTCGTCCTCTTTTTCTTTGGTACATAGATGTATGTGATCGAGTATACAACTTTTTATATCTGGGTAGTTTCTCCATGTCTCAAACTAGAGACCATATAATATGTTGCCTCCTGCAACCGTCATTATAGCTTCCCTCAAATTTATCACCTGTGACCTTCTCGGAACAAGACCAAAAACAAGGGAAAACAATAGACATGAATAATACTCTTATAATAATAATAAAAACAATAACGAGAACAATCGTCAGAGTAACTCCTTCTCAAAGCTATCACTTATGACCTTCCTGGAAAGAGAGCCAAAATAAAAAAAATACAATAATAAGAAATATGAACAACACTCTTCCAATGTTGTGACCAATCATTCCTCCATGGTAACCTTCCCGAGACAAGAACAACAAGAGAAAAAGTATTTCCAATATAATAGTATTTTCATAAGAACATGTCTATGTTAACAAGAATAAAAGACAATTTCATGGTAATCATCATAGCATTACCAAGGTGACCTACCTGGAAGCAAAACAAGAAGTATCTCCTAGAGGAGATGTTAGTTCATCTTGCAAACAATTTGTTGGCACAGGGGTAGACCCAAGGTTCAATGTTTCAAGAGCGCACCAACAAAACCCTAACTATCGACCCTTTCGGCAACACATGCGAAGTAGATGAAGTCTCACCCGAGGTAGAGGCAAGGGGGTTGCAGGACTCAAGTATCTACAACCTAGCTGGGACATAGATTTTTTATCACAATACTTAACAGAGCACTTAGCCAATAACATTCATTAGTCTCTAACTCCTTTATTCACATCGCAGGTTAAAAACCTAATTACATATCAGCGCGGTATTAATCCAGATCTAAGCACATCTAACCATTCAGCACGTAGCATTACAACAGATCTAGCATTCATTCAGATCATCGGCACTAAACATTCATAGATATATCTATCATAACAGTGCACTAATCAATTACAGAATCAACATAGCACAAAGCACATAACAAAGGATATATGTGGTTCACCCCAGTGTGGGGCTACGTCCACCAACTCTTCTTCTTCTTCTTTATTAGCTTCTTCCAATCTTCTTACATGCACAAAGCCACATATCCAACTCCGCAAGGACAGGAGATCTGTGCACACCTCGCCAGATCCTCCTTCCCCGAGTTAGATCAAAGCACAGAGCCTTACACAGTCTATGCACAAAGCACTACAAATCACTTGCACTTAGCTCTACAAGTCTCAACATACAGTGTGCACAAAGCATTCACAACTATTTTCACTTAGCACTCTGGCCCCTTCTTACATCGCCTAGCTACTTATTTATACATTACAAAAGAGGCCTAATCATGGGTGAGACCCATGGGTCGACATCCCATACCCGTTACATAAACCCTAACCCCAAAAAGCTCGTAAAAGGGGGAGAGATCATGCGATCTCTGCTTCGCCTGGGCGCTCCGTCTTCGACCAGCCTGTCGAAGTCCCAAAAGTGGTCAAACATGACCAGTGTTTCCTCAAAACCTGGTCAAGGGCCAATAGGTCCCCAACACTCAGTCGTGACTCATCCCGAGTCACTCTGATTTGGGCAAATCTGCTTCAAAGACCTCGAGTTGCCTCGACTTTTTGCTTCGCCAGAGCCTCCTGGTTGGCGAACTCCTGAATGACTTTCTCGGTGACAAGCCCTTCCAAGCGTTGTTCCACCATGGTGACCATTTGTTCCAGCTGTACACCTTGTCCCTCGATCTCTTCAAAGAGGGTGCAGGCTTCATCCTGCACCGGTTCGAGTCGCTGGGTCACTTCCATGACTCTACTCTGAATGGTATTGACCTGTTGTTGAACTGCACGCACCTCCTGTGACCTTTTCATCTTTTCTACGGCCAAAAGTTGCTTCAGTTGTGCCTGCACTGTCGATGCTTGTTTCTTCGCCTCCTGGAGATGTGCCTCAAATCTCCTCAGCTTCTGGTCTTTCGCAAGACGCTCATAGGTCTGTGCACTTCAGTTACTAAGATGCTTGCATTATGTAGCCAATGCCCTGATTCTTTCTACTGCACCCCTGGTAGTTTCTTCTCTCTGATCCCTTACTTCCTGTGGAGTGCTCGGCACTGCTTGCAGTTCCAGTTCTGCTACCCTTGCTTGAATTTGTTGAATGGATTCAGTGAGCTTCCCCACTTGGCTCTCAGTTGTTTCCTCTTCCATCTGTTCCAGGCCCAATCGAGAGTGAATTGCTCTAGCAATTGCCTCCTTGATCGCAGTTTGCTTTGTGAGCAGTTGGTCTTTTTTTCTCCAAATCTTCTCTCTATCCTCTTCAAATTTCGCTCGGAGGTCATCTTTCTCTTGTTGCGCAACCCGACGTTGCTCTAAGCCTTCCTCCTTTGCTTGCTTTAAGGCCTCTGTGGTTTGTTCCTTTTCTTCATGTACTCGTCGAAGGCAAGCCTCTGTCGCATATTCTAATCTGCATAGTTGGGTAGGCTCATCTCCCACTTCTATACCTTCTGATGACGATGTTTTTGTAGACAATGCACGGCTTGAACAGAGGGCTTGTTGTACCCCTTTAAGCTCCACCTTGATCCTATCATACATTGTTTCCTTCTTTGCTTCGTTCCGTTGCAAAATATCCTCCGAAGTGTCTACTACAGCTGCGATGATGAGGTCAATATCATCCACTATGAGCATGGTCTTTAACTGGGGCTTATTGGCTCGTGACTTCTTCCACGCTGAGGGTTTCTTCGGAGAAACCTTTCTTTTCTTTGATATTTCGACCTCTGTAAGGGGATCCTTAGGCGGTGTCACTTCGCCCTAGTCTTGCTTGTCTTCTTCCCCTTTCTCCTCTTGGTTTACTTTGTCACCTCCTCCTCCTCCAGGTGAGTCAGCTGCAGTTTTCTCCGATACGTTGTTTATTTCCTGCACTTCTTCCTTCGTCTTTGTCTTCTTGGCACTGCTCGGTCCATCATATTCTTCTCGGGTGACCACAGAACTTCAGATGAGGTCAGGGTCGAAGAGCTCTGTCTGTTCGATTGGTACAAGGAATTTTGCAGGCCATTCCTTGGTTATTTCCTCCATATCTTCCTCGGTCAGCTTGTAATAGGACTGCAACTCTTCTTTGTTTTCATCCCCGCGTGCAATGATATATATGAAGTGCATGTCTGCGTGAAACTTTGCAAGTGGCCTAAACCTATGGATTGTATTCGGTGTCATGCAAGGGAAGGATTCAATGGCCCTCTTCAGCTGCAAGAAATAGGTGTGGAACACCGCATTTGACTGCCATCGCTTCACCATGTCACTCGAATACCATAGGGTAGTGAACCTTATGGCCAGAGGTTTGGACGGCTCAATGTCAGGGAAGGTCGCTCCCTCTGGAATTTCCCAAGCGACAAAGGCAACAAGAATCAACAACCAGCTGAAGTGAAACTCGTATCCCTGGTCCTGCACTTCACGACAATCCTGCTCCAACTGGTTGACGAGGTAGCTCGCCCAGTTCATCTGCATCCCTTCAACGCACTTTCCTGCGAGGTCGATGACGAACCCCGTCACTTGCGTTGGTCTATTCTTCCTGACGAGCTTACCAGCGATCAACTAGCAAGCTAGGCACACTGTGCCATCTTGGATGGAGGCTACCTTGTAGCCCTTCTTCCCCTTCTCCACACCGTCGTAGGTGTCTTTTATTCGTTGCGCTAAGGCGTGATCTGCAGCCTTCCCTAGGTATAATTTTGAGGGTCTGGTCCCTACATGCTTAATCCAGTGATCATCTGGATCAGTGTTGAACCCATAGTCACACGCCTATCTAACCATAGATAAACTCCATGGTAGCACGACAAGAGGATTTTAACGCACGCGTTAACCTCCTGATGTCTGTTGAAGTGGGGTATCTTCATGATGTTGAGGATGGTGGACCTCACGATCTCCTTAGTCCATGGATGGGGGACTATCTTCGGCTTCTTCCCCATTGTCTTTGTCAAGTACTTATGTAGTGTGAGAAATGCATAATTCTTCCTGTCTCCCAAGTTAAAGTCTTTGATCTTAAGGTCAGGTATCATTCATAGTTGCGTTCGAACTGCATGTATCCCCTTCGGGAGGTACGCGTTAATGAGGGTGTACTCGAAATATCTCGAAACGTTGTCACGACTAACCATGCCAGCTAGAGGCGGGATGTAGTCTGGCAAGATCGACGGGATGAGCTTTGTGTTTTCCAGGTCGTCACGGTGCTTGCTTCTTTTCTCTGTCGCGGTACGGGATGGCTCAGATCAACTGGATCGTTGTGCAGTCGAAGGGAATGCTTGCAATCCTCCCATCGATGAGGCTTGTACTCCTACAGACATGACCTTCTTAGCCATAAGATCGACCAAGATTTCTTCTACGAGCTTCTCTATTGCGCTACGTTTGCCCGACATACATACTCGTGGTCAAATGCTCGGGTAGGCAAACAGGTGCTCAAGGTAAGCAAAACAGGTGGTGGGGTCTCAATAAGCATAGCGGGATAGCAATCAGTTCTCTGTGGGCTCGGATAATCACAATTTGCAACAGTGTCCCTGGTGAGACATTCGACGGATTAAATAGACAAAGTCGTGACGGATTCCTCCAACAGGCAGGAATGCCTCAATTCATCCGTTATGGCGCGGTCCCAACGATCCAATGGCGATCTTTCTGACAATAATTGTGTTTCTAGCCGTTCTGGAGCGTCGTTCTAACGGTCGGGATGCCTCCAACGGTCATATTGCTTCGTCGTGGCAAAATTCCAGCCTGCATTGTCTGTTATTCCGGCGACGTTCAAGTTCTGCAAGCCTGCTTCCTGCGAAGTCTTCACTAGAACCTCATGCAATTTTTCTAGCTTTGCTTTCTTTTTGCTGAGCAATCTGACCTTCTTTCCTGTGATCTGAGTCGTTGGATCCCTCTTTCCATTTTTATTCTTATCTGCTCTTAGCATAGTAACTTTGAACTGCTGAGGGTTGTTCACAGGATTTAAGTGGAATACCTCTTCTCTTATTACTTTAGGGTTTGGCGCTCTTCTCTCCTGCATGGACAGGTTCTTTAAGCCTTCTTGCGTTCTTTCAACCTCGACATCTAGTTCTCTAGCCCTTAGTTGCTTTGACTTGGCCTCTGGTTCTTCTATTAAGCGCATTATTCTCCTAGCCATGAAAGCCCTTAATTCTTTTTTTTTTATGTTCTACAGCTTCCTCTTCTTCTTTCCTTCGGCTCTGATCTTTCTCAATCCAGGTCCTTCCCAACAAAAGTGCAAAAGGAGTGTTGTTCTCAACAAACTTAACGGCCTCGAATTATTCTTCCATCAATGCTCCATGAGAAACCATAGGTACATGAGTAAGTCTTCCACATAGGGCTATCATCTTTCCTTTAAACAATCCTATTCCTCCCAATGAAGGAATCATAGCAGGCTTTCCCAAAATTTCCCAAGTACTTTCTGGCATGATATTCACCTTTGTTTCTGCATCCATTACACAGTCTATATCGAAGTCTCATATTCTTGTTTCTATGCACTCCTTCTCTTTTAAGATCTGTGGTAGACTGATGTCTCTATGATCACTCGAGGTTTCTTTCATCTACAATAATACAGTCTCTGATTCCTTCTGGTGTTCTAGCATATCCTTAGTCGTTTGACCTTCTTCATGGTTTTCTTGTTTCATATTCATCTTTTTAACTTTAGCAATCATTCTAGAACAATCCAAAACCTCATGACCAACAGCTTTACAACAAAGACAAATAGGACATGTACCAGGGCATTCCTTAGAAGGATGTCTCGATCTTCTGCAACTATAACAAAGAGTCAATCCTCTCTTTCTCTTAAACGATCCCCAACTTTTCTTGTACTGTGCACTGGGATCATAGTGATGAACCTGCAAAAAATTCTTTCTAGGATCCCGCATCCACTTGTTAGTCCAAAAATTATTTCTATGCATAGGAATAGCATATCTTCCACTATTTCTATCAAATCTATTCATATCAAATCTTTTTTCTTCTATTTGTGCCCTAGTTTTCAGACTAGGACAAAATCTATCAAATATACCTAGATCCATACTTTCGAAGCAAAAATTTCCACTTATCTTACCTTTACCGGAGCACAAAGCTCTAAGATCTTACCTCTTTTATTAAGATCTTATTCCCTTCTTAGCACAGAGCTTCAAAAGTCAAGTAGAATACTACGCACTACAGTAACAGATCTACGCACATAGCTTTCTCTTTTCTTCAGTTCCCAGCAATCACAGTTTCGCGTCCCGGCAACAGAACCATTTGTTGGCACAGTGGCAAACCCAAGGTTCAACGCTTCAACAATGCACCAACAAAACCTTAACTACCAACCCTTTCGGAAACAACTGCGAAGCAGATGAAATCTCACCCGAGGTAGAGGCAAGGGGGTTGTAGGACTCAAGTGTCTACAACCTAGCTGGGACACAAATCTGAGATCACAATACTTAACATAACACTTAGCCAATAACATTCATTAGTTTCTAACTCCTTTATTCACATCGCAGGTTAAAACCCTAATTATAGATCAGCGCAGTATTAATCCAGATCTAAGCACATCTAACCATTCAGCAAGTAGCATTATAGCAGATCTAGCATTCATTCAAATCATAAGCACTAAACATTCATAGATCTATCTATCATAACAATGCACTAAGAAATTACAGAATCAACATAGCACAAAGCACATAACAAAGGATATATGTGGTTCACCCCAATGTGGGGCTACTTCCACCAACTCTTCTTCTTCTTCTTTATTAGCTTCTTCCAACCTTCTTACATGCACAGAGCCACAGATCTAACTCCACAAGGACAGGAGATCTGCATGCACCTCGCTAGATCCTCCCTCCCCGAGTTAGGTCAAAGCACAGATCCTTACACAGTCTATGCACAAAGCACTACAAATCACTTGCACTTAGCTCTGCAAGTCTCAACATATAGTGTGCACAAAGCATTCACAACTATTTTCACTTAGCACTCTGGCCCCTTCTTACATCGCCTATCTACTTATTTATACATTACAAAAGAGGCCTAAGCATGGGTAAGACCCATGGGCCGACATCCCATACCCGTTACATAAACCCTAAACCCAAAAAGATCGTAAAAGGGGGTGAAATCCTGCGATCTCTACTTCACCTAGGCGCTCCGTCTTTGACCAGCCTATCGAAGTCCCAAAAGTGGTCAAGTATGACCAGCGTTTCCTCCAAACTTGGTCAAGGGCCAACAAACCCCCAACACTCACCTGTGACTCATCCCAAGAAACTCTGATCTGGGCAACTCTGCTTCGAAGGCCTCGAGCTTAGCTCGAGCTCCCTCGACTTTCTACTTCGCCAAAGCGTCCTGGTCGATGAACTCTTGAATGACTTTCTCGGTGAAAAGCCCTTCCAAGCGTTGTTCCACAGTGGTGGCCACTTGTTCCAGTTGTGCACCTGGTCCCTCGATCTCTTCAAAGAGGGTTCAGGCCTTGTCCTGCATCGGTTGGAGTCATTGGGTCACTTCCATGATTGTACTCTGAATGGTATTGACATGTTGTTGAACTGCATGAACCTCCTGTGACCTTTTCATCTTTTCTACCGTCGAAAGTTGCTTTAGTTGCGCTTGCACTGTCAATGCTTGTTGCTTCGCCTCCTAGAGTTGTGCCTCCAATATCCTCAGCTCCGGGTCTTCCGAAAGGTGCTCATAGGTCTGCACACTTCGGTGACTGAGCTGCTTTCTTTCTGTAGCCAATGCCTTGATTCTTTTTATCGTGCCCCTGGCAGTTTATTCTCTCTGATCCCTTACTTCCTACAAAGTGCTCGACACTGCTTGTAGTTCCAGTTCTGCTACCCTTGCTTTAAGCTATTGAATGGCTTCAACGAGCTTCCCCACTTGGCTCTCAATTGTTTCCTCTTCCATCTATTCCAGGCCCGACACAGAGCGAACTCCTCTAACCACTGCCTCCTTGACCGTAGTCTGCTTTGCGAGTAGTTGGTCTTTTTCTCTTCGGATCTGCTCTTTATCCTCTTCAAACTTCGCTCGGAGGTCATCTTTCTCTTGTTGTGCAACCCAACGTTGCACTAAGGCTTCCTCCTTTGCTTTCTTCAAGGCCTTTGTGGCCTGTTCATTTTCTTCATGTACTCGTTGAAGGCGAGCCTCTATCGCATATGCTAATCTACGTAGTTGGGTAGGCTCATCTCCCACTTCTATACCTTCTGGTGACGACAGCGTTGTAGACACTACGCGGCTTGAGTAGAGGTCTTTGTACCCCTTTCAGCTCTGCCTCGATCTTGTCATACATTGTTTCCTTCTTTGCTTTGTTCCATTGCAAAATATCCTCTGAAGTGTCTGCTACAGCTGCGATGATGAGGTCAATATCATCCACTGTGAGCATGGTCTGTAACTAGGGCTTATTGGCTCGTGAATTATTCCGCATTGAGGGTTTCTTCGGAGAAACCTTTCTTTTCTTTGATGTCTCGGCCTCTGTAAGGGGATCCTTAGGTGATGTCACTTAGCCTTTGTCTTGCTTGTCTTCTTCCCCTTCCTCCTCTTGGTTTACTTTGTCACCTCCTCCTCCTCCAGGTGAGTCAGCTGCAGTTTTCTCTGATGCGTTGTTTATTTCCTACACTTCTTCCTTCTTCTTCGTCTTCTTGGCACTACTCAGTCCATCATATTCTTCTCGAGTGACCATAGGACTTCTGATGAGGTCGGGGTCAGAGAGCTCTGTCTGTTTGACTGGTACAAGGAATTCTACAGGCCATTCCTTGGTTATTTCCTCCATATCTTCCTCGATCAGTTTGTAATAGGACTGTAGCTCTTCTTTGTTTTCATCCCTGCGCGTAGTGATATATATGAAGTGTCTGTCTGCATGGAACTTTGCAAGTGGCCTGAACCTACGGAGTGTATTTGGTGTCATGCGAGTGAAGGATTCAATGGCCCTCTTTAGCTGCAAGTAATAGGTGTGGAACACTGCATTTGACTGTCATGGCTTCGCCATGTCGGTTGAATACCACAGGGTAGTGAACCTCGCGGCTAGAGGTTCGGACGGCTCAACGTCAGGGAAGGTCACTCGCTCTGGAATTTCCTAAGCAACAAAGGCAACAAGAATCAGTAACCAGCTGAAGTGAAACTCGTAGCCCTGGTCATGTGCTTTGCGACAATCCTGCTCCAACTGGTTGACGAGGTAGCTCGCCCAGTTCATCTGCATCCCTTCAACGCACTTTCCTGGGAGGTCGACAACGAACCCCGTGACTTGTGTTGGTTTGTTCTTTCTGACGAGCTTACCAACGATCAACTGGAAAGCTAGGCGCACTGCGCCATATTGGATGGAGGCTACCTTGTAGCCCTACTTCCCCTTCTCCAAATCGTCGTAGGTGTCTTTTATTCGTTGCGCCAGGGCGCGATCTGCAGCCTTCCCTGGGTATAATTTATGAGGGTCTGGTCCCTGCATGCTTAATCCAATGATCATGTGGATCAGCGTTGAATCCACAGTCACGCGTCTGTGTAACCATAGATAACCTCCATGGTAGCACGACAGGAGGAGTTTAACGCACGTGTTAACCTCCCGATGTCTGTCGAATTGGGGTATCTTCATGATGTTGAGGATGGTGGACCTCGCGATCTCCTTATTCCATGGTTGGGGGACTATCTTTGGCTTCTTCCTTGTTGTCTTTGTTAAGTACTTATGCGGTGCGAGCAATGCATAATTATTCCTGTCTCCAAGGTTAAAGTCGTTGATCTTAAGGTCAGGTATCATTCCTAACTATGTTCCCACCACGTGTATCCACTTCGAGAGGTACGCGGTAATGACGGTGTACTTGAAATCTCTCAGAACATTGTAATAACTAACCGCGCCAGCTAGAGGCGGGATGTAGTGGGGCAAGACCGACGAGATGAGCTTCGCATTCGCCAGGTCGTCGCGGTGCTTGCTTTTTTTCTCTGTCACGGTTTGGGATGGCCCAGATCGACTGTATCGTCGTGCAGTCAAGGGGGATGCTTGCAATCCTCCCGTTGATGGGGCCTGTACTCCTGTGGACATGACCTTATCATCCATAAGGTCGATCAAGATGTCTTCGATGGACTTCTCTATTGTGCTACGTTTTCCCTACATACACACTCGTGGTCAAATGATCGGGTAGGCGAACAGGTGCTCAAGGTAAGCAAAACAGGTGGCGAGGTCTCAATAAGCACAATGCGATAGCAATTAGTTCTCTGTGGGCTCAGATAATCACAATTTTCAAAAGTGTCCCCGGTGAGACATTCAACAGATTAAATAGACAAAGTCATGACGGATTCCTCCAATGGGAAGGAATGCCTCAATCCATCTATTATGGCACGGTCCCAATGATCTAATGGCGATCTTTACAACAATAAATGCATTTCTAGCTGTTCTGGAGTGTCGTTCTAATGGTCGGGACCTCTCCAACGGTCAAATTGCTTCGCCATGGAGAAATGTTAGTCTACGTTGTTCTGCTATTCCAGCGAGGTTCAAGTTCTGCAAGCCTGCTTCCTGCGAAGTCTTCACTGGAACCTCGTGCAATTTTTCTAGCTTTGCTTTCTTTTTGTTGAGCTTTCTGGCCATCTTTCCTGTGATCTGAGTCGTTGGATCCCTCTTTCCATTTTTTATTCTTATCTGCTCTTAGCATAGTAACTTCTCACTATTGAGGTTGTTCACAGGGTTTAAGTGGAATACATCTTCTCTTATTACTTCAGGGGTTGGTGCTCTTCTCTCGTTCATGGAAAGGTTCTTTAAGCCTTCTTACGTTCTTTCAACCTCGACAGCTAGTTCTCTAGCCTTTAGTTGCTTCGACTTGGCCTCATGTTCTTCTATTAAGCACGCTATTCTCCTAGCCATGAAATCCCTTAATTCTTGTTTTTTCCGTTCTATAGCTTCCTCTTCTTCCTTCCTTCGGATCTGATATTTCTCAATCCAGGTCCTTCCTAACAAAAGTGCAAAAGGAGTGTTGTTCTCAACAAACTTACTGACCTCAAATTCTTCCTTCGTCGATGCTCCATGAGAAACCATAGGTACATGAGTAAGTCTTCCACATAGGGTTATCATCTTTCCTTTAAACAATCATTTTCCTCCCAATGAAGGAATCATAGCAGGCTTTCCCAAAATTTCCCAAGTACTTTCTGGCATGATATTCACCTGTGTTTCTGCATCCAATACACAGTCTATGTCAAAGTCTCCTATTCTCGTTTCTATGCACTCCTTCTCTTTTAAGATCTCTGGTAGATTGATGTCTCTGTGATCACTCAGGGTTTCTTTCATCTGCAATAATATAGTCTTTGATTCTTTCTGGTGTTCTAGCATATCCTTAGTATTTTGACCTTCTTCATGGTTTTCTTGTTTCATATTCATCTTTTCAACTTTCTCAATCATTCTAGGACAATCCAAAACCTCATGACCAACAGCTTTACAGCAAAGACAAATAGGACCTGTACTAGGGCATTCCTTAGCAAGATGTCCCGGTCTTCTGCAACTATAACAAAGAGTCAATCCTCTCTTTCTCTTAAACGATCCCCAACCTTTCTTGTACTGCACACTGGGATCACAATGATGAACCTGCAAAAAAATCTTTCTAGGATCCTGTAACCACTTGTTAGTCCAAAAGTTCTTTCTATGCATAGGAATAACATATCTTCCATTATTTCTATCAAATCTATTCATATCAACTCTTATTTCTTCTAGTTGTGCCCTACTTTTTAGACTAGGACAAAATCTATCAAATATACCTGGATCCATACTTTCGAAGCAAAAATTTCCACTTATCTTACCTTTACCAGAGCACAAAGCTCTAAGATCTTACCTCTTTTCTTCAGATTTGATTCCCTTCTTAGCACAGAGCTTCACAAGTCAAGTAGAATATTGTGCACTACAACAATAGATCTACGCAGAGAGCTTTCTCTTTTCTTCAGTTCCCAGCAATCACAGTTTCGTGTCCCAGTAACGGAACCATTTGTTGGCACATGGGCAAACCCAGGGTTCAACACTTCAACAACGCACCAAAAAAACCCTAAATACCGGCCCTTTCGGCAACACTTGCAAAGCAGATGAAGTCTCACCCGAGGTAGAGGTAGGGGAGTTGCAGGACTCAAGTGTCTACAACCTAGCTGGGACATAGATCTTTGATCACAGTACTTAATAGAGAACTCATCCAATAACATTCATTAGTCTCTAACTCCTTTATTCACATTGTAGGTTAAAACCCTTATTACGGATCAGTGCAGTATTAATCCATATCTAAGCACATCTAACCATTCAGCACGTAGCATTATAGCAGATCTAACATTCATTCAGATCATAAGCACTAAACATTCATAGATCTATCTATCATAACAGTGCACTAAGCAATTACAGAATCAACATATCACAAAGCACATAACAAAGGATATCTGTGGTTCACCCCAGTGTGGGGCTACGTCCACCAACTCTTCTTCATCTTCTTTATTAGCTTCTTACAATCTTCTTACATGCACAGAGCCACAGATCCAACTCCGCAAGGATAGGATATTTGCACGCACCTCGCCAGATCCTCCCTCCTCGAGTTAGGTCAAAGAACAGAGCCTTACATAGTCTGTGCACAAAGCACTACAAATCACTTACACTTAGCTCTGCAAGTCTTAACATACAATGTGCACAAAGCATTCACAACTATTTGCACTTAACACTTTGGCCCCTTCTTACATCACCCAACTATTTATTTATACATTACAAAAGAGGCCTAAGACCCATGGGCCGACATCCCATACCCGTTACACAAACCCTAAACCCAAAAATCCTATAAAAGGGGGCGAGATCCCGTGATCTCCACTTCGCCTGGGCGCTCCGTCTTCGACCAGTCTGTCGAAGTCCCAAAAGTGGTCAAGCATGACCAACGTTTCCTCAAAACTTGGTCAAGGGACAACACAAGGACAATAAGCATTTATATCAATATTACTCACATGCTACCAAGTATTCATTGTATCTAGCAGTAATAGAACCTTTCAAGGATTGTTGTCACAACTATAGTGTTTACCTGTAATGTAGCAATTATCAAACTTGATATGTGCAAATTGGAAACTTATCAATTTAATCAATCAAACCTAGAACTTGGAGTCTTATCTTTAAGAATGAGTATTGTTTCTTTTCTTTCGGGTCTCCTTCACTCAAGATGACAACTATTATCTCCAACTTGTCCCTTCTACTAAGACAATATGCTTTCTTGATAGAAATATGAGTTAGGGAATATAATGCAAGTAAACTCGAAAATTTCAACCTTAATCAATCTAATACTTTAACCAGATTTAGCTTATAACTTTAACTTTGACCAAAGGTTAGTATGATAATCATAACTTCAATAGATCAAAATACAACTAGATGTCCATAAGATCACAATAATTCCATAACAACTAGAGGCATATCAAAACAATCAAACCTGGAGTGCGTTGTTCCTCTAAATGTGTTGGATCTGAGATCCCTCTGGATCTTCGATTGTTGCTTGGAAAAAAGATCCCTTCTCCTACAAACACCCTCAAGATAGTGATATATTTTAAACATATACAAGTACATACCTCTGGAAGCAACAGAAAATAGCGGCAAAAATCAACAACATCTGACAACAACGGCAAGCAATGACAAACCCAGAAATTTCAAAGTGCTCCAACTTGCAATATGAAGATAGCTAGAGATGCGCTAGGGTAGGGTACAGTGGTAAAACTAAGGATTAGGCCCAACAATTCAAAAAAAGTGCCCAATGAATTTGTGTTAGGGTTTGTTGTTGTTGCAAAACCAGAAACCCTAACTGTCGAAAGAATGGCTAGTGAGTTAATCTAGGGAAAGAATAATGCCAGCATCCTTTCAACGAGTTTCTCAACAAGATATCGGAAACTTCACTGGACCAGAGGAATTGCAACTGGTATTGTAACTAGTGTTGCAACTGTCACTGCAACGGGTGCTACAACTGACACTGCAAGTTCGAAATATTGTAGATCTGATCCGGGGAAAAGATGTGCCCTCCTTTGGAGACCTTGATATTGGGTTCAATCAGTGCTCAACAAGCTTGACAATGGGGGAAACTGAGGATCTTCCTTCTAGCGGTTAGACCATTATGAAGGAAACCAACTCTGATATCATGTTAAAATTTTGGTATGCTTGTTTAACCATAGACAATGTCACATCATTGTCACCCAACCATAGGCATTCACATATTCCACCCCCGAGCACACTAACCTTTTCTTAGATAGAATGATTCTGGCAAGTCCACATTAGAACCAACAGATAAATCATAACCAGAAACACCATTGTTGCAACAATAACACAATACCAAGAGAACGTACCTCTACTAATAGAAGTGTACCTTTACCAAGAGAAGCACACAAGAGAGATACCATAAATACTGAGATTACACCATGGCAACTGCTGCACCACCCTCTCTAGACTTGTGCCTCCTTCTATTGCAACTGCAGTTGCTGCTCCTCAAACTTGTGCCCTTATTTTGTTGAGTGAGAGTGTGTACAAATGAGGAGCGCCCAGCCTCTATTTATACTAGTCTACCAAGGTTTCTTTTCATGTGGGGTCGACCTTACTTTCTAGAGCCTTTTAATAATTTATTATTATTCTCTTTGGGTCGATTTCTCTTCTAGGGTTTTCACATATCTATTTAATGGTTCTCTTACTTCCGGAATATTCTATTCTAAGTACAAAGGTTGCACTTGGAGGTTAATACTTCCCGTAGCTACCAAAACATCAACACTTGATCCCCGGATTGAAAATGTATTGTACATATGATACTTAGGTTGGTGAGCCGGTATGATTGGGCCGAAGCACCTATATATGATACTTACGTTGGTGAGCCAGTATGTTCGGGCCAGAGTGTCTGTAAAGATGATCGAAAGCTAGAGAGCTTGTATTATTAAGTATTCATATGCATTATTTAATAAAACAAGGGTTGCATGGCAACGCAGTCCCTGTCGAGTTAGTTGGGAAATACATGTTGAACAATGAAACTTAATATAACTAAATGCATAAGTAATGAATATTTTTTGTCAAAAGATAATAATTGAGGGTTGTTTGTTATTCAAAATGTGTAATGAACTGTAAGTTGAATGGAACTATAATATTCATAAATATAATATAAATATAATAATAAATAATATATTAGATAATAAATATAATATAAATATAATAATGCATAATAATAAATACATAGTA
>JZKD02S2392150.1:324216-344611 GCA_000966675.3 Picea glauca | reverse complement strand
ACGCTCTCCACCTCCAAACTATTAGTACCCAAAAAATTGTGGGCATTTTATTTTTTGTAATTTGTTATAAATATTGGTTTTGGAATTTTGCAAAACATCAAGATTTTAATGATATTTATAATAAGTTTGTCTTGTATTTATCTGAAATAAATAACAGTACGACTTGCAGAGTTAATTGGCGTCTATGTGGTATAGCAAGGATTTTTTATTTAGGAAATTGATAAGATTCGATGATGAGAAAAACCATTTTAAAACTAAAAAATTGTAAACATTTTGACAATCCATATGAAAATGCATTTTTCATTTTAGAGCAATCAAGTACCTACATACTACACAATGTAATTTTAGCGACCATAACTTTTAATTCAAATTTTTAAATAAGATTTTAGAGAAAAATAAATTGGAAAAATATTAAAATTTTAAATAAGATTTTAGAGAAAAAGAAATTGGAAAAATATTAACTTTTAATTTTAAATAAGATTTCAAAGAGAAAGAAATTGGAAAAAATAGAGTGAAATCATTATGCAATCTTAAATAACTAATTGAAAATCAATACTAGTTGATAAAAAAGTAATTACAATATACACTACTTTTCATTAGGTATAATAATGTGATGATATTATTAGTCCCTGCCGAAGGCCTTGGACTATAGCAATTGATTTTGCATTGACCAAAAATCTATCGTTTTTTCCATAGTTGAAGCTTGTTGCAAGCAGTTCATTTTTTTTTGCTCACTGTTGATTGGTTGTTCAAAATAACATCTTATTGTCAAGCCAATGACAACAATTTAATAAGCGATTTAATTGTGGAGTTGTAACGCATGGTTGGGAGGGGTGTAGGTACTAGTGTCAAAGTTGTGAGAGGGTATCAGTTCCCGAAGCTTGTCACTGTGTCAATTGTTGAATGGAAAATATGCAAATGTATTTATTATCATACAATGTATAGACATATTTTAATCTTTGTGTATTTTATGGGATGATCCTATGTGGGGGATTTTATGGCTTGCAATGAGTTTTAATTAAGTTTTTTGTTCAAAGTAATTGTTGCTGAGTTCTTTGCGTGCTAAATGATATAGTGTGCTACGAGCGAGAAAGACGAGGTTCTTCGAAAGTGGGGTAAGAAATCTTGTGCGTCTACTATTTTGCATTGAGTCAACTTGGTTGCATACATGCAACAGTTAGTTTTGTTCATGTGTAGTGCAATTAGTTTTGTTGTCTTGCTAGTTGAAATGGTTGGTTGTTGTTTTGTTTTTTTGCAGGGGCGATTTAAGCGGGCCAAGGTTTGTTGCAGAGAGTGTGCAGGCCGAAGACAATTAAAGGTTGAAAGGTGAAAAAGGTGTGTTGTGTGTTGTGAGTTGCACGAGTTGTGGTGTTGGACTTTTGTAAGTCTATGTCAGAGGGTAATAAATCATGTCCACTGCGTACCATATTACTAGAAAGATTAAAAACTGATTGTTATTTTGAGTAGTGCAGTTGGTTCTACTCTCTTGCTGGTTAATTTTAGCTATCATTGTTTTTTTTGTTTTATTTTTTTAATTAATATATTGAACATAATTTTTAATATAAAATAAATATATATACCAAATATTACAAAGATTATTTAAATATAATCTTAAAAAAAAGTTAGGTAAGCTATCTCCAACAATGGAATCGATATAATTATATTAGGTGAATGGAAATCCAATACTATGAAACATCTCAAGTGGAAATCTATAGAGAGCTTGGGGTTATTGAATTTAGCTCAATCTTAGCTAAACGACCTCACCATGTGAATGGGTTTGATGTTAAGGGAGCCTTCTAACTTTAGTAACGATCGTATATATCGCCCAAAAAAAAAGTCCAACACCTCCAAAATCTAGACGAGGTAAGTTTCTTTTCTTATTGGGTGGAAAACTAGATGTACACAACATATATACGACGAACAACAAACACATATGGGAGTATCGTGTGACGGTCAACGTTGCAAGATGTCACACAATGAATATTTAAAGAAATAAATAGTCTATTGGGAATGGTTTACAGTAAGTAACGGAGACCATCATAGCCTTCAAGATCAAGAAGAAGGTAAGGTTTAATGGTGAACATGATGATGATTGAAGCTCTTGCCTTGATGCTATATTTTTTATTAAATAAGTACAATGACATTAAATTAAAAGGTTAAGTGATGAACAGTTTTATAGAATTTTTTTTTTTTTAATTAAATATTTTAATTTCACAATTTTTAGGAAAACCAGATAAAAATAGTCATTCANATGAACAGTTTTATAGAATTTTTTTTTTTTAATTAAATATTTTAATTTCACAATTTTTAGGAAAACCAGATAAAAATAGTCATTCATTGTACTCAACCAATAGAAAATTAAGTATTTCAAATTTTATAAATTAATACAAATATTTGCATTCTTATAAAAAATAAAATTAATAAAATTAATATTTGTATTTGCATATGATCTGGAGGAGAACTCTTGGAACACACGAAACAATCTAGGGATCTCAGTAGTTAGTGATTCCAGTCAAAGCAAGGCCATGGCCAAGAGTGGCAGTTTTGTTAGCGTTGATAATGGAAGGTGGATAACTGAAGAACTTTGGTCTTCAGTCTAAGAATTTTGATCCTGAAAACAGTACACTTGAGAGAGAAAATAGTTGAGAAGCTAGGGCTTTTGATTTTGATGAAAGAAAAAGTGTTAGCCATGATAATAAATCAAAATAAGGTGTAGAAGTTAGGGAGAATTCAATGTTCGGGTGTGAATATGTTGTGCATAGCGGAGAGAGTTTTGCCTTTGCAATTATTATTATTGAAAATAAGGAGGGGACAAGTGATTTTGGACAACGGATCGACAGGATGCACCAAAAACTCGTGGATTTAGATTGTTTGCTTCGAGCGTTGACAGAGTTTCGGACTGTTGAAGAAGCATTACACGAAGGTAAGACAACTTGGCAGCAAACTTCCAATTTAATGAAGTTATCCAATTCAAATATATCTCTCATGTCATCATTGCAAAGCTCCTGCACGTTGACGGAAGCGCCCAAGCGGGAGAGCGTGGAAGCCAACACCTTATGCAATATCACCTCGACTCGCCTCGGAGAATTATTATTGCAGGCATTTGGGTGCAACATAACTATGGAAAAATTGGTGTCTGATTCATTATGTTTGAGAAGTGAGAGCGGGCTAGAGGAATATCAACGAACCTGCTCAGGCCAACGACATGAAAGGTCAAATCCCGAAGGAAAAAAAGGACAACAACGAAGGTAGGGGACAAGTAGGTAGGTGACGTGGGGGTTGATAGATTTTGGGCAAAATTTGTTCCTACATACATGCCTTCTGCATAATAATATAAATTCTTTGCGATATGAAATGAACATATGAAACAACAAATATTATATAATGTGTGTAATCTTTTGAGATAATAAAGTTAGAAAATATAATAATTAGAATTTGGTTTATTTGTTTGGATCTCATCCTTTTGCTTTCTATAAAGGTTTATTTTAAAAAAAACAAAAAGAAATTGACTATTTATTTTTCGTTTATATTTTATATATTTTTGAAGTATTTTAATATACTTGCCTTTGGCATAATTATATTAAATTATTTACGATATAAAATTAACATATGGAACAAGAAAGATTATATAATATGTGTAATCTTTTAAGATAGTAAAGTTAGAAAATATAATAATTAGAATTTGGTTTATTTGTTTGGATCTGGTACTTTTGTTTCTATAAAGGTTTACTTTAAAAAAACAAAAAAAATTAGACTATTTAATTTTTTTTGTTTATATTTTATATATTTTAAAAGTGGTTTTTGTTATGCATTTGATTAATTTATTTTTTGGGGGGCGGGGGGTTTTATATTTTCAATATCTAGGTTCAATTTCTTTTGATTTGCAAGTTTGTTGTCCAAAATGTAGGAGAAAATGATGCTTAGTTTCTATATCTCTATTTTCATATATTAATTATAACATTTCTTCTAATTATGACGTTTTAGTTGTTTCTATCTTTTGGTTTCACATTTCAATTTTGTGTGAGCTAGTCATTAGTTGTGATATTACTTATTTTCAAGCCATAGAATGTCAAGCTCGAAGTAGTCTTGTGCTTTGATCTCTTTGTGTCGATTGAAGTTGTCTATATAGTATCATTATTTATTTTTGGTGTGTTTTTTGCATTTTCCCTTGTATAATTTTTTTTTAACACTTTTTAAATCCATTTAACATACTCATGTTTTATCCTAACTAGAGAAGTAAAAAAATATTTATATAAAAATACAAAAGTAATTATAATTACATCGAAAGAAGAAAGGTACAACTTACAACCAAATGGACATGATGTTAGGGATATAATTTGACAATCAAAATTACCCATCATGGATGAAGCCATCTAATCTTGTAGCAAACTTCCCTCCATTTGTTAGAATTCGACAATAATGATCTAGGTGGATATTGATGGACACCCACCTATTCCAACTGGCTCCTATTGACAATTTTTAGTTCAGCACGTTCTTTTGTACTTCTTTGTAATTGTGGGTTCTACACTTTCGGGGTTGTATGAAGCCCTACATAGCTTCCAAATGGATATTGGTGACCGCCCACCTAATCCAACTAGCTTATTTTGGATGTTTTCATGTCAGCACATCTTTCAGTACTTCCAAGGCCATTTTGGGGCCCTAAACAGTGTTTTTTTTTGCTTTCCACAATCATACTATAAACAAAGTTAGAGATTGATGGCATAATGTGTAGTTCTCAAAAATACCTTTCCAACGGGCTATCACACAACTAAAACGAAGGTCGTATGAAAAAGTTACGACCCCGGGAAGTTGAGGTACCAACTTACCCATCGGGGCCCGCATAACTTATGGCGTTTCATCTCCTAGGGTTAGGTTTTTGGATGTCTACAGTTTTGGCATTCATGAGTAATGTTAGAAAGGCCTCTGGAGCCTCATTGTAATCATTCTGCTCAGACGGGTGCGCGTAGCAGCCACATCTCTTCTCAGAGATAGCTACCACCATCTGAGCAAGTTGTTTTCAGTTCTGCAGTTTTACAGTTTCAACCTATTTCATTTATTCAATAGAAGTTATTGTTCACTGGATATATGTTGTTGTTCTCTGTATCTCTGTGTTATTGTATCCAGTCTATTATTCATTTCGTTCCGCTCATAAATCCGGATTGGTGGTATCAGAGCAACCTGCTCTTCATTTTTGTTTCTTTGTGCATGTCATCGACAAGATCTGGGTACAAGAAGTTGGGACTTGAACCAATCAAGCCTTTGCAAGATCGGTCACGCCAAGCCCAACAACAACCCATGGGGGATGAAAAGAAAGATGATGGAGCAAGAGATCCTTTTAAAATGTTGCTCGAGGAAGCCCTTGCGCGAAAAAGGAACGAAATGATGGACAACTTTGCGTAGATCCTTCGATGACTGCCCACAGAAGACGCATCTTCATCAAGTAGCCATGCAACCCCCTTCAAGGTAAAGGTAAAATTTGATATTCCATTATTTGAAGCACTGATAGATGCAGATGTTGTAGATAAATGGTTGAATCTGCTCGAAGGGTATTTTTCAGTCCACAATTTTTTCGATAGGGAAAATATTACTTTTACACTCCTCAAGGTCGTTCCCCATGTTAAGGACTGGTGGGATACTTACTCTGAGCAAAGGGCCATAGAGGAATCTGCAATATTTGTGGTCACCCCAACATGGGATTCCTTTCGAGATGTTATTAAAGAATAGTACGAGGACCAATACACAAGATGGTCCACCCTGCGTCAGGAAAGGGACCAGGCAATACTAGATTTCACCAATATTTTCCATACCCAACGCACCAAATTGGGTATCAAAGACTCTGAGTGAGATCTAGTGCTCAAATACCGTGGTTGTCTGCATATATACATTCAAACATAAATGGATTTTTTGGACATCAGATCATTGGGTACAGCTTATAGATATGTTGTCAAGATCGAGCATAAATTTAAGCAGAAGAGGCGAGATTTTGGATCTGCAAACTCCTCATAGTCGAAGCAGGGCAAAGGCAACCCAACCCACAAAACAAGGGACAGAGAAAAGATGGCCACTCTTAGGAAAACCAGTTCAAGCCGCAACAAAATAAGGGTGATGATAAGTCGAAGAAGGACACGGGAAATTGGTTTGAATACCATAAAATCCCTTGGCACAACACCAAAGACTATCGCTCCAAGCAGTCAGTGGTGGTCGAGTTGAAAGCTTCCGAGTCAGAGGCAGATTTCGACTCTAAATAAAATTCAGAAGGAGGGAAGTGGATTATCGATGTTGAACCCAGTGCCATTTTTGCTACCACCAAATTCCAGCCAAGCGAACAAGAAAAAACAAAGGAAGGGGAACACCTCTTTCACTCGCAGATGTGGGTAAAGGGGGCTCAGCTTCATTTCATTGTCGATAGTGGCAGTCAGAAGAACCTGATCTCAGTAGAGGTCGTTAAGCGGTTGGACCTTTCGATGACACCTCACCCGCAACCCTACACCATCGGTTGGCTTTACCAAGGAAGAGATCTTTGTGTTAGCCAACAGTGTCGTTTGCCCGACAACATCAAGCCTTTCAAAGACGAGGTAATGTGTGATATTTCTCCCCTTGAATTTTGTGATGTTATTTTAGGGAAACCATATTTGTGGAAGAGACATGTTGTGTATGATTATGTACCCCGTAGTTTTATTATTACTTTGGGTAGACAATTGTACAAGATACCATAGGTAGCGTTGCCTACCATTATTTCTTTAATCTCTGCTAAGAAATGTAGTAAGGTCATTTCACATACCAGGAAGCTTGTCTTCTTTGTGATATCTTCTCACGCTAAGCAGAAGGTCGTCGCCACATCTGTGGCCTCTACGCAGATTCTCTCTTTGCATCAGAAGCAAGTGGACGAGATCATGGAAGAGTACAGAGACGTCTTCTCCTCACCCACCGAGGTACTGACGCACTGCCAAGTCAAGCATCCAATTGATCTAACCCCCGGTGCACCTCTTCCTAATGGACCAATCTATCGTCACTCGGTGATGGAAATTGATGAAATTAAGCATCAAATCCAAGAGTTTCTTCAAAAGGGGCACATCATACCCAACTCCTCCCCTTGCGGAAGCTCAATTGTACCAGTGTAGAAGAAAGACGGGACATGGCAGCTCTGCATTGATTATAGAGCATTAAACAAAATCACAGTCAGGAACCAATACCCAATTCCCAAAATTGATGACCTTCTTGACCAACTCAAGGGGGAAAAGTTCTTCAGCAAGATTGACCTAAAGTTTGGCTACCACCAAGTTCCTATCGAACCAACTGGTGTATGGAAGACAACTTTCAAATCTAAAGAAGGTCTCTTCGAATGGTTGGTCATGCCCTTTGGCTTAACAAATGCACCAACCACTTTCATGAGGTTGATGGATGATGTATTGAGACCCTTCACCAACTCTTTTGTGGTGGTATATTTGGATGACATCCTCATCTTCAACAGAACTTGGGAGGAGCACATGCAGCATATTCAACGGGTTTTGGGCACTCTGCGGCAGCACAAGCTATATTCCAACTTGGAAAAATGATCCTTTGGCATGAACAGGGTCCAATACTTGGGCTACATTGTTGATGAGCATGGAGTACATGTTGATCCAACTAAGATCCAAGTCATTCATGACTGGCCAGCCCCGACCACACTCACTAAACTTTGAAGCTTCTTGGGACTTGCCAACTTCTATCGACGATTCATGTTGGGATTCTCCCATATTGCATGGGCCCTCAGCCAAGTGACCAAGGGTGGTGGCAGGGAAAATCTCACGTGGGGGAAGGAACAACAACGAGCATTTAATGATCTGAAGCATCGTTTGTGCTTAGCTCCAGTACTCTCCTTACCCGATCTACAACAACTGTTTGAGATTGAGATTGATGCATCTGACTATGTTGTAAGCACGATTCTCACTTAGCACGGGCATCTGATAGCATACCTTAGTGAGACACTCTCATATACTGTCCATAAATACCCCACCTATGACAAGGAAATGTATTCCATTGTACAAGCATGTCGTCAAGGGAACCATTACATTCGGGGAAAGGAGATAATCATCCACACCGATCACAAGCCTCTACAGTTCATGCAGACATAGGGGAAGTTGCAAAACGACCGCTATCATAAGTGGTCCACCTACCTACAGTAGTTCCATCTCAACATAAAGTATAATACAGGGAGCACAAATCGTGTCGCTAACTGCCTCCGTCGACCTCTCGTGGTTGCACTCACCACCGTGCTCCATTCCTGTTGGAATGAGGCATCTGAGTGGCCCCAACTTTATTAGAAAGATCCAGACTTCGCCACCACCTATAGGCTCTTGGGTACATGCGTGAATGTCACCGATTTTCACATTCAGGACAGACTGTTATGCCATCTGGGCCATCTCTATGTTCTTGCAAGCGAGCATGCAAAGCTGATTTGGGAGGCTCACTACAGTCGGATGGCAGGACATTTTGGCGTGGAGAAAATTGTGTTCGTTCTACAGAAACATTTTTATTTGCCAAAACTTCGACATGACGTCAACAAGTATATCAGATCTTGCATTGTCTGTGCCATTACCAAGCCAACCATCAAGAAGCAAGGATTATACACCGCTATTCCTACTATCGAGAGGCCTTGGGAATCGTTCTCAATGGATTACATATCTGGCCTTCCATCCACCAAGCAAGGAAATGATTGTGTATTTGTGGTAGTTGATCGGTTTCCGAAGATGGCCATTCTCACAACCTACAGAAAGAGAATCATAGTGGTAGATACTGCCAAACTCTTCTTCAAACGGGTGTGGGTCCATTTTGGGATACCACATACCATCATCTATGATCGAGACAGCAGGTTCCTCAGCACATTTTGCTCGAGTATTTGGTCACTGTTGGACACCAAGCTCACTAAATCCACAGCCTTCCACCCTCAAACTAATGGCCAAACAGAGGTCGTCAATCGGATGATTGTGCACATCTTGCACATATATAACTCTAAGCATTTGCGTACATGGGATGAGAGTCTCCCCTATGTTCAACACAACTACAACAAGGATCTCCATAGCTCCACCGGTCATAGCTCCTTTCAGGTGGGGTTGAGATTCCAACCCTTGGGTCCCATTAATGTTGCACTACCTCTTGCAACAACACAGATAGATTATTCCCATGTTTAGTCTGAGGCCGACAAAGCCACCATATTCATTGAGTAGATTCAACACATCTGCCAACAGGTCCATGATATTTTGCAGAAAGCCAATGCTAAGTACAAGCAACGCCATGATCAACACCGGGTACCACACCAGTTTTAGGTGGGAGATAAGTTATGGTTACATCTATAGAAAGAGCACCTTACATGGCCCCATCAGAAGCTATGCCCACTTCACTATGGGCCTTACACTATCACCAAGGTTGTGGGTAGAAATGATTTTGAGCTCAACACTCCACCCTTCCTTGGCTTGCACCCAGTGTTCAATGTGGACCTCCTTCAACCATATTTTCCACCATTATTGGACACCTCGGAGATCGCAAAACAGTTGACACCAACAAATCTCAACCCTGACTAGATGGAACATAAATCCACTAATCAGATAGTGGACACACAGGTCAAGGGCACTCGCCAGCAGAGGATCCATCTTTATCGGGTTGTCAAGGCAGGGCAACTCCTCCACCAAGGCAAGTGGCTCACCCAGGGCCAAATTCAACAAAATTTTCCTCGCCTGATGGGGGCACTCAACGCAATGGAGACCATTGCTTCCTAAGGGGGGAGGACCGATCCAGGTTGATATTGGTGGCCACCCACCTATTCCAACTGGCTCATATTGACAGTTTTTAGTTCAACATGTTCTTATGTACTTCTTTGTAATTGTGGGTTCTACACTTATGGGGTTGTTCGAATCCCTACACAGCTTCCAAATGGAGATTAGTGGCCGCCCACCTAATCCAACTGGCTTACTTTGGATGTTTTCATGTCAGCACATCTTTCTGTACTTCCAAGGTTGTTTTGGGGCCCTAAACAATGTTTTTTTGGCTTGCCACTGTCAAACTATAGGCGTAGTCAGAGTTTGACGGCGTAATGTGTAGTTCTTGAAAATACCTTTCCAACTGACAATCACGCGCCTAAAACAGAGGTTGTATGCAAACGTTATGACCCCAGGAAGTTGAGGTACCAACTTACCCATCAAGGCCCACATAAATTTTGGTGTTTCATCTCCTAGGGTTAGGTTTTTGGATGTCTAGGGTTTTGGAATTCATGAGTAATTTTAAAAAGGCCTCTGGAGCATCATTGTAATCATTCTACTCAAACGGGTGTGCGTAGCAACCACATCTCTTCTCAAAGATAGTTACCACCATCTGAGCAAGTTGTTTTCAATTCTGCAGTTTTACAGTTTTAGCCTATTTCATTTATTCAATAGAAGTTATTGTTCACTGGATATATGTTGTTGTTCTTCGTATCTCTGTGTTATTGTATTCAATATGTTATTCATTTCATTCCGCTCATAAATCCAGATCAGATAAAGAGAGTCAGAGTTGCCATCGATTCAGAACTCTAATTGATTTTTTGGCAATCTAGGTCAACTCAAAATTAGGCAAAATCTTTAAGGGAATTGTTCCACCATACATGGATCTTGGATCATGGTATAATTATTCTCATGCCTAAAATTTGTATTGGATTCTTATTAGATTTGTGGCAAGAAAGAAGGAATGTTTGCTACAATATTATCTTACTCCATCATAGACCATATTGACTATCAACTATAGTCAAATAATTATATTAAACATTACCAAAGTTAACAAAAATAATTAATACAATTGAATCTTCAAGTGAGCTTTTCAAAATGACAGGTGGAGATCATTTCCAAATTCCAACCCTATGTAACACCCTAATGCCCACTCTCACCATAGTCGATGCAGTGGATAAGAGACGTGGACAGATTCATCTACAAGGGTTTAGTGTTGGAGAATGAAAGCTCTTCAGGCTTAGATCTAGTGAATTCTAGGCTTTTGATGATCATGATCATGATGGTTAACATCCACTAAGACCAAATTTGGTCTATCAAACATTAAGAAAGGTAAGGAATTACTTGGTTTCCTTTAGAATTTTATTTTTGTGCCCAAAAAGTTTTAAGAGAAGTGTTCCTAAATCACCATAATTTGATGAGTTAAAAGGTTAGGAAGGTCGATATTCTAACAAAAATTTTGAAATTGTGATCTAATATGGGTGTATGCAAGACATTCTAAGAGAAAGTGTTTTTAATCTTCAACCCTCTCGGTGTCACAAAGATGACAAATTCTTTCGACCCATGACGTTTTAGGAATTGTCCAACACCCCGTTTCACCATGGAGCTTGTGAGAGTTTGTTATAGTTATTTTAGTAATGTTGATTTTATTCTTTATGCCAATCAGCATAGACAGATACTTTTGATCTTCTAGATTAGGGTTGATCACCTCCTTATAACATCTTAACTTTTTTTTATCCTCTAATTCTTTATCACACCACAATGTCCCCTTAAATTTGGATGTAATAATATTTTAATATTATCATTATTCTGCATAGTGACCTCTTCCTTGATTCCCCAATGATTTAGCCAAGACTTGGCATCTTTATACTAATCCCGAGCATTGAGCCACAGGTAGTTTTGACTAGAGTTTGAAGCAATCTTAGGAAGCCTCTTGTCTTCCATGTTGTTTATCTTGTTCTTGTACATTAGGTACTTGGTCATGGCCATGCTCTCAATTGAGGAAAGACTCGCTTCTATGAGGAGGATGGGATAGGGTGTATTGTCTTTAATTTTGAGATTATAAGTTATAAAACACTTTTGGTTTTGCTCTATCTTTATTTGCAATTCTTTATAGATGTTGCAACCCCAAACTTCACAACCATATAAGATAATAGGGGTGGCGAGATTCTCAAAGAGGAGTTTCTTCTTATCCCATAGCTAAAGTTTTGTTGATTTACAACTGCTTTCAAGTACATTATAAGCTTTCCACCCTCCATTTAACCTTTTCTCAATGTTATAGTTCAATTTAAGCTTGTGATGAAGCTCTATAACAAGATATTGGTATGAAGTCACTTCCTCCAAGCTATTGTTGTCATAGACGAAATTAGCATAAGTGATCTTTTTGGATTTAATTATCATAACCTTTGTTTTGTTAGTGTTAACAGTCATACCCATACTAGATTAGAAATCCTTTAGAATTTTTAGTTGAGTGTCGAGATCATAGGGACTCCTCACCATAAGAACAATATCGTTAGCGCAAATAAAAAGGATGATGACTATACTAGCTCGAGTTAGGCCAACATAACTTGCTTCTTCCAAACAACCCTTTAACTTGTTGATGTATGTGCCAAAAAAGGTAGGGGACATGGGACAACCTTGCTTAACTCCTATATTACAATTAATTTCTTTTGACTAGCCCTGGTGTTCTTAAACTTGGCAATGACATTTTCATACAACGTTATTCGGAAATACAAAGTTTGCACACCATGTGTTTATTGCAAGGCTCACCTGCAAAGTGTTTAGTGTAATTCATGTACAAGGTAGTGTCAAGTCTTTATGTTTGCAAGTTCTAAAATTTGATGCTATGTGATAAGAGTTTGATGGAATTAGAGTAGGTCAAGTGTTTGTAGAAATGCTTGCACAACAAGCAAGCTATCAAATAATGATCCAATTGTAGGGAATTTTTTATGTTGTGGGTGCAATCTACAGATTCCATGGCAAATATAAAGCTCAAAATGGGTAGCTATATAAAGACAAATATTCAGAATAATTTGGGTAGCTATATAAAGACAAATATTGAGAGAGCTACAACAATTTTGTGCATGTATGTTTGTATTTGTGTTGAGATAGACCTCAATGAAAGCTTTCCAAACAAACAAGATTTTTTTTAGTGGATTTAGGTCTTGGATTATGAAAATACAACATTTAGGTGATGAATCTGCCAACAAACATGGCATCTACAAGATACTTATCTCCAAACACGAGCTCATCCTCCAAAGAAAAAAGGGCCCAATGCCAAGCCAAAAAGTTGGCAATTTCCTAAGCAATCAACACCCATTAATGAAAGTGGTTAAGAAGAAACATTGCAACAAACATCAAATTCAAATAAAACAATACTAACTTGTCCAAAAGTGTCGAATAAAAAAACAATTTCACCTATAAATACTAGAGAGGAATTCCAACATATAAATATTTCTCACTCAAATATGGAAGTACTTAAAGATGCTACATCAATTATTATATCAATGTCATTAATTGGTCACCTAACAATCATGGGAATAAAGATAAAAGAAGAAATCTTCAAAGAAAAATACACCTATGCACATGGCGTGCTCGGGTAGGTTATCTTTAACAAAGTGGGAATATAGAAAACATGGCATGTTGGGGTAGGCTATCTTTAACAAGGTGGGAATGATAAAAAAAAGRGAGGTGGGCACATCATCGTTAAGATATATCAACGATCAAAACATCATGTATTWGGTCAACAAAACGKTACCTCTTCGCTAAACTCAATAAATCAAATGTGTAAACTTATCACAACTACCAAACCCAATAAAACAAACAAAACAAAGGTTCCTTGTAAAAATGAAGGAYCGCTAATCAATTACTTAACATAATGTAATTAACAATAAACAAATTATAATATAAATTAARTAAACGAATTATATAATAAGGGATCGCTAAGCAACTACTTAAATTAAAATAAAGTAATTAACAAACAACAAATTATATGAATATTAAAATAAAGTAATTAACAAACAACAAATTAWATGAATATTCATTTCAGAATGGCGTTCACGTAAAGGTAAACGCATGAGATATGAATATTCAATTAAGAAATGAAGCAAAGCAAAATGTGCAAGCAAAAACTTCCTTCGATATACAATTATATTTAATTATATTATACATAAATAATTATAATATATGAAAAATTCGTCCATTTAAAATTGTTTAAGTAACTACAATCACAATCYTTAAAAAAATCTGTTAAAATTTTACTGTGATCTGCTTTCATTAAATGCTTTGTATATTTAACTTTCAATTCGCCAAATTATCATATTTTTCATAGCCGTYCAGCGTGAAGAGCATATCATTGGAACTTTCATGTATTTTCCATGAGTATAAGAAGAGTAGAGTAGAGATGAGACTGAAATTTCTGGCATTTCTTGCCAGAGGCACCTGAAGCTGGTGATTAAAAGTCGAGAAAATCTGGTATGCATAACGCTTTAGACTTTGAACAAAGCCGCAACTGTCTAGGTTTTACTGGGTTGTTTTATGTTTTAGCCAAGCGGACGTCACGAGTTCGCGTCTTGACACGGGCTTACGGGCTCTCTGACCGAGCGCTGGCAGCCGGGGGTTTCGCTGAGTCTCGGCCCACGTTCGCGTCACGTCGGCGAAGCTTGAATACATCAGTCAAATTGAAATGCTCGTGGTATTTTATTTTTTTTCCGCGTTTTCTAAATGTTTTATGTTTTTGTTTTTTTTTCGAAATATTGTAATATAAATTTGGATGAAATGGTCAGTTTTTTTTGTTGTTTAAATTGTATTTCTGAATGCATAAATAAACTTCTTGTGCTGAAAAATCACTGGAGCATTCGGATTTACAGACTTAGTCACTCAAATCTGCAAATCCAACAATTTCTCTAGGAATTTAGAACAAAATTAAATAAAAAAATATCCCCCTAAAAACCAAAAAACAGATCATTCAAAAATACAATTTAAACAACAGAAATAAAATAAATGGATAAATGGGTAATTTCACACAAATTTTATAATTTACTCATTTTTAATAAGAATAATGATTATTGACTGCTACTTACTATTGCAATCACATCATCAAAAATAATTTGTTGGTAGTGTATAAGAGGTTAAACTTTAACTCTTCTAGTATTTTTTGGGTCTTGGGTTAAGAAAAACAAACTCTTGGTTTTACTCCAAGATCAAAATATAGTTTCAACTTAAATAGAATATTTTAATAGCATCTAGCATTGTTTCATAAATAAAACTAGATACTACCCCATTTAAAATGATAATCTAAAACTATTCTTAAGATTATAATAAAACAAAATAACCCTATTTAAATTCATAAGTTTAAATAATCATTAAAACAATTATTGAAAATTGACCTAAGCACTGTAACAATTATTTAACAAAGTCAAAACTATGTGGTAGTAAATCCCTATCGAAGTAACAAAGGCGTAACTATTATGTGATTTGAAATGTGTGTAGTGCTTGAAAGCTACTCTAAGATTAAGAGAGACAAGAGTTGCACATGTACAACACTAGGAGGGTTTGAAATGTGTGTAGTCCTGGAAAGCTACTACGACTAAGACATGCACATTTACAACACTAAGAGGGTTTAGCCAAAATATATTGAATCCAATGTTTATGGGAGAATTGGAAAAAAGTATTTGCATTAGTTGACTCCCTCATATGTTGTAATGCTTGAACCCGTGCATAAGCTGCAATCATTTGTGAAAATTATGGTGTTTGATTTTCTGTTTAAACATAGCATTTGATGTGTACCATTAATGAATATAGTGATGTGAACATTAAAATTGAGTGTTTGCTAATGGTTGTTCATTATTGTTTGTAATTTGCATACTTTTATATTCTTGTAAGCTTCGCAAGTTGCTTACACTTCCTCCATTGAAATAGTTAGGAACATGTTAAACGGTTTTGAAGAAGGGCTATTGCGAGAAGGGATTTCCAACCATCTACAAAATTAAAAATAAAATCTAATGTTTGTAAAAGTAATTATCCATATTTTTAAAATTCAATCTATATTCAAATCTTGCCATGTTTGTATGAGTACAAAGGTTAAAAAAATGGATTGATTGATTGATTGATTTTAATGACGTCCATAAGGTTGAACAACCTAAGGGACCAAGAGAATCACAACCCTAACTCATCTTCACACTATTTTCAATGCCAAATCTTCTGTTGTGAATCTTGACTAGATGACTAGCAATTTGGTTGATCTTATCCCCATCAAAAAGTCGGTGCATGTTGTGGACCTTTAAGTTGTTTTCATACTGACTGTGGATATCCTCGTAGACTGAACATTCCATGACAAAGTGTCACTCCATCTCCACCACACCCTTATTTCAGAATATGCAATTTCTCTCCTCCCAAACTTCCTTGGGTACCCTCCACCTATTGGACTCACATCTAAGGTGATGTGAACCCATCCTCGGTTGTGCAACTAACAATCTTGCTTTTCCTTTAATAGTTTCCCCTAAATATGTTTTCCCGCTATGATCACTATTTGGGTTAAACTGCTTGATGTAGTATTTTTTTTATGCCCATTGTGATTGGTCCACATGGCAGTCCTAAAATTTTCATTCACAAACTTTTTTATTTCTTCCTTGGTGTTAGGACATTCATGCAACTTGATATTCCACTTACTTAACCACTTTTTATTTTTCTTCATCCAAGTTTAAGAATTTCATACGGGACTGTGGCTTTAACTTTGAGATTGTTAGTAATTAATTGCTTCTGAATTCTTTCTAGTTGTCTCCATCTGCAAGTTGACATGTTGCTTCCCCATATTTCACAACCATAGAGAACAACTGACATGACCAACAAACCAAAGAGAGTTTTTTTGGTTTTCCAATCCCGAAATTCCACTTTTCTGCACCTATTTTGGAGTAAGTATGAGGCTCTCCACCCTCATACTTTGCATGTTTGGTCTCTTTTCTTTTGTAATAAGAGGAACTCTAAAAATATAACTTCATCAATAAACACTATGAATTATAAATCAATTACCATTAATTTGTACATTTTAATTTATCCAATTCATATCTTGATTCAATTAAATGTTATATTTTTTTTATTTTTTTGTAAAAGCTTTTTTCTATTAAATAGAAAAAATATAATAAATTATTAAAAAGATACACCCAACACAGACGATATTGCCTAAAAGGAACCCAATATAAAGCAAATTATTATAAGTAAGTAGTTAAGATCGACCATATTCATTGTGATATTTTTGGCTTGTCCATTTCCTAAAATTATATATATTATTAAATTCTTTACTATATGAAATGAGTATACAATAATAATAATAATCTATTTTTAAGGTCATGACCAAGCCAGACACCAAATTGATTTATGAGAGCCCCTTGTTTGTGGGACAAAGAACCCCTACAAAGGAACAACATAATGTCTAAAATATTAGAAGTAGTAAATATAATAATTAGAATTTGGTATAGTTATTTGGATTTTTTTTTGCAGAGTTAGTTTTTTAAAACAATATTTTTAATTATTTTTTCCTTATAATGAAATAAAAATAATTAGGTTGGGTTCACACTAGTGTGATAGGAGGCCTATTTTGAATATGAATATTAAAATAAAGTAATTAACAAACAACAAATTATATGAATATTCATTTCAGAATGGCGTTCACGTAAAGGTAAATGCATGAGATATGAATATTCAATTAAGAAATGATGCAAAGCAAAATGTGCAAGCAAAAACAACCTTGGATATACAATTATATTTAATTATATTATACATAAATAATTATAATATATAAGAAAAATTCGTCCATTTAAAATTGTTTAAGTAACTACAATCACAATCCTTAAAAAATATGTTAAGGCGCCTGATGCTGGTGGTTAAATGTCCAGAAAATCTGGTATGCATAACGCTTTAGACTTTGAACAAAGTCGTAACCGTCTAGGTTTTATTTGGTTGTTTTAAGTTTTAGCCAAGCTGACGTCACGAGTTCAAACCGCAGGCGTGGCATCTTGACACGGGCTTACGTGCTCTCTGACCGAGCGCTGGCAGCCAGGGGTTTCGCTAGAGTCTCGGCCCACGTTCGCGTCACGTTGGCGAAGCTTGAATACATCAGCCAAATTGTATTTATAAATGTATAAATAAATTCAGCCTGTTGAAAAACCCTCAAGCATTTGGATTATACAAGACTTAGATTTAGTCACTTAAATCTGTAAATCCAACAATTTCTCAAACAAAATTAAATAGACAATATCCCCGAAAATAGTCAAAAGTAGAACTTTTCAAAAATGCAATTTAGACAACAGAAATAAATGGGTGATTTCACCCAGATTTTATAATTTAGTTATTTTTAATAAGCACAATGATTATTGGCTAAGTCATCAAAAATAATTTGTTGGTGGTCAATAAGGGGTTAGACTTTCACTCCTCTAGTATTTTTTGAGTATTGGGTTAAAAAGACAAACTTTTGGTTTTACTCCAAAATCAAAAAATGGTTTCAATTTAAATAGTATATTTTAGTAGCATCTAACATTGTTTCATAAATAAAACTAGATACTACCCCATTTAAAATGATAATCTAAAATTATTTTTAAAATTATAAAAAAATACAAAATAATCCTATTTCATATAATTTAAAAATTTAAATAATCATTTATTGAAAATTGCCCAATCAATTTAACAATTATTTAACGAAGCCAAAACTATGTGGTAGTAAATCTTAATCGAAGTAACAAGGGCGTAACTATTATGTGGATTGAAATGTGTAGTCCTTGAAAACTACTCTAAGACTAAGACAGACAAGAGTTGCTCTAGGAGTGTTTGAAATGTGTGTAGGTCCTTGAAAGCTACTCTACGACTAAGACATACAAGAGTTGCACATTTACAACACTAAGAGGGTTTAGCCAAATTATATTGAATCCAATGTTTATGGGAGAATTGGAAAAAAGTATTTGCATATTATTCATTAAAGTGAATTAGTTGTGACTCCCTCTTATGTTGTAATCAGCTTGAACCCTGCAATCATTTTTGAAAATTATGGTGCTTGATTTTTTTGTTTAAACATAGCATTTGATGTGTACCATTAATGAATATAGTGATGTGAACATTAAAATTTAGTGTTTCCTAATGGTTGTTCATTGCTATTTGTAATTTGCATACTTTTATATTCTTGCAAGCTTTGCAAGTTGCTTACACTTCCTCCATTGAAATTGCTAGGAACATGTTAAACGGTTTTGAAGAAGGGCCCTTGCGAGAAGGGCTCTCCAACCATCTACAAAATTAAAAAAATTAAAAATCTAATGTTTGTAAAAGTAATTATTCATATTTTTAAAATTCAATCTACATTCAAATCTTGCCATGTTTGTATGAGTATAAAGGTTAAAAAAATGGATTGATTGATTGATTGATTTTAATGACATCCACGAGGTTGAATAGCCTAAGGGACCAAGAGAATAACAACCCTAACTCATCTTCACACTCTTTTCAATGTATAATCTTCTGATGTGAATCTTGACTAGAAGACTACCAATCTGGTTAATCTTATCCCCGTCAAAAAGTTGGTGCATGTTGTCGACCTTTAAGTTGTTTTCATACTGATTGCGAATATCCTCGTAGGCTGCACATTCCATGACAAAGTGTCACTCCGTCTCCACCACACCCTTATTGCAGAATATGCAAGTTCTCTCCTCTCAAACTTCCTTGGGTACCCTCCACCTACCAGTCTCACATCCAAGGTGATGTTAACCTGTCCTCAGATGTGCAACTAGCAGTCTTGCTTTTCCTTTAATAGTTGCCCCTAAATATGTTGTCTCACTATGATCGCAATTTGGGTTAAACTCCTTGATGTAGTATGGTTTTTTACGCCCACTGTGATTGGTCCACATGGCAGTCCTAAATTTTTCATCCATGAACTTTTTTATTTCTTCCTTGGTGTTAAGACATTCATGCAACTTGATATTCCACTTACTCGACCACTTTTTATTTTTCTTCATCCAAGTTTTCTTCCTACGGTCTAACTCCTCCTCCATAGCTAATTTGGGTCAACGTTGGTTATCCATGTTTTCCACCTTCTTTAAATAACTTATTAATTTGGTTATCATTGTTGTCTCCAACGGAAAAATACTTATTTCTGTTAAGAACCAAAGAACTGAATACAAAATATCACAATAGATCTAAAGATCAATATAGAAGAACAATATGCAAAATCTCTTTTATTACTATCAAACCCTTAAGGTAGGGCAACACCATACAATGGATCCTATTATGGAAGGGATCCTCTTCTGTTCACTTGCCTCTTTGAGGGGGCATCCTCCTATTGAGCTACCGCTCAAAATACAATACTTCTCTTCATATCCCATTACATTGCTTGAACCCCTTTATATAGTACTACCATCACCTACGAACATTCTAGAGGAGGAATCTTCTAGAAGTAGAACCTTCTAAGAAGTCATCTTACATTTATTATATCTAACTACCATAATGGGCCTTATTTAATAATATAGTGGACCTAGTTCACCTTACATTGAATGGTCTCCACTATAATCACTATGGGCCCTCTGCCCCCCCTCCCCTTACCTCTCTAGCTACCTTACATTCCATCCCCCTTATGAAAGTGTTGTCCTCAACGCTTGATGTATAACCATATACCAGGGTCTCATGGA
>JZKD02S2392150.1:313891-324090 GCA_000966675.3 Picea glauca | reverse complement strand
ATAACCAACTGAAAATGATGCTCCAAAGACTGACACCTGTCATGTGGATCCAAATAAGAAGATCCATCCACATAGTGGAAAATGGTCGTAGCATAATCTGGAAGGAATAATATCACTATAGAATATGCAAGATGGATGCTGGTAATAATCATTGGCTCATGATTTGTCACATTGATACTCTCTACAAACGGTGGATTAAAGTTATCAAATAAAATATGAAAGTGGTTGTCAACCCAAAAATGACAACTATTCATATATCAATCATCGCAATCGGCCTCCAAATCACACCAAGCATATATTTCTTGATTATATTCATCCCTGATGTCCGCCATAAGAAATCTCATGCATGATATCCAATGAATCTTGAATACTACGAAAACTATCATTGAGGTAGTTTGTGAGGCCATCCAATGTGTCATACAATTGGGATTTGAATGTTTCAGTAATTTGTAGAATTTCTTTGAGGTTTTGAGAGGAAATATCCATCTGAGCACCCTATGAACTCTTCGGTCCCGCAGCCGTCATGAAAAAACCCCAAAAATAGAACAATAAGTTACGACAGAAAATCGCGTTTTTTTCTGGAAAAACCCTAAAAAATTGTTGAATTTAAAATGTTCATAACTTCACTTCCTGGACCTCGTTTCGGCTGATTTGTTTTTTGAAATTGGGTGAAATTGTGAGAGGAACTCAGATCTGTAATTTGTTTGGGCAAATTCGGCCCCCAACTGCTACAGGAAAAAAAAAATATCGCGTCACCGTCCGCGAAAAAAACCCTGAAAATTTGCAGATTTTAAAACTTCAATATCTTGACTTCTCGGACTCCATTTCAAACGATTTGTTTTTTCAACTTGGGTGTTTTTCTGAGAGGAACTCAGATCTACAACCTGTTTCTACAAATTTTGTAGAGAAATATACCGAAAATTTCTGGAATGTCGCGGCCCTTTTTTTTCTTCTCTGAAAAAAAAAATCTACAAAAATAAAAAATATTTGCCCACAATGTCTGCCAAGGAAAGTGCTCTGATACCACTTGTTAAGAACCTGAATAGATCTACAAATATAATCACCACAAATACTGAATACACAATAATTCCACAAAACAAGATAGAAGAAACCACACTTTATTATTACCAAACCCTTGAGGTAGGGCAACACCATACAATGGATCATATTATGGAAGGGATCATTTCCTGTTCACTTGCCTCTTCGAGGGGGCATCCTCGTATTTCGCTATCGCTCAAAATACAATACTTCTCTTCATATCCCATTACATTGCTTGAACCTCTTTATATAGTACTACCATCACCTAAGAATATTCTATAGGAGGAATTTTCTAGAAGTAGAACCTTCTATGAAGTCATCTTACATTTATTATATCTAATTACCCATTTATTATATCTAACTACCATAGTGGGCCTTATTTAATAATATAGTGGACCTAGTCCACCTTACATTGAATGGTCTCCACTATTATCACTATGGGCCCTCTGCGCCCGACCTCCCCCGACCCCCTCCTCCACTACCTCTCTAGCTACCTTACAATTTCAACTAAAACAATCCCCTACGTGACTGTGGCTTTAACTTTGAGATTGTTAGTAATTAATTGCTTATGAATTATTTCTAGTTGTCTCCATCTGCAAGTTGGCATGTTACTTCCCCATATTTCACAACCATAGAGAACAACCGGTGTAACCAACAAACCAAAAAGGGTTTTTTTTTGTTTTCCAATCTCAAAGTTATGCTTTTCTGCACTTATTTTGGAGTAAGTATGAGGCTCTCCACCCTCATACTTTGCATCTTTGGTTTCTTTTCTTTTGTAATATGAGGAATTCTAAAAAGATAACTTCATCGATAAACACTATGAATTATAAATCAATTACCATTAATTTGTACATTTTAATTTATCCAATTCATATCTTGATTCAATTAAATGTTATTATTTTTTCATTATTTTTGTCAAAGCTTTTTTCTATTAAATAGAAGAAGATAATAAATTATTAAAAAGATACACCCAACACACACTATATTGCCTAAAAGGAACCTAATATAAAGCAAATTATTATGAGTAAGTAGTTACGATATTCGTCGTGATATTTGTGGCTTGTCCATTTCCTAAAATTATATATATTATTAAATTCTTTACGATATGAAATGAGTATATAATAATAATAACAATAATAATCTATTTTTAAGGTCACGGCCAAGCCAAACACCAAATCGGTGTATGAGGCCCCCTTGTTTGTGGGACAAAGGACCTCCTCGACAAGGGAACAACATAATGTGTAAGATACTAGAGGTAGTAAATATAATAATTAGAATTTGTTCTAATTATTCGGATTTTTTCGCAGAGTTAGTTTTTTCAAAAAATATTTTTAATTATTTTTTTCTTCTACTATAATAGATAATTAGGTTGGGTTCACACTCGTGTGACACTAGGTCGATTCTGATTGTTATCGTTATAACCTCTAGGTGTAACTGCACATGCCCCAAACACAACACATGGGTAAGTCAAGGTTTTGATCCAATAACCTCACATAAAAGAGTGCCTTAACAATGCACTCTATCAATGAGTGATCTACACCCCGGGGCTTAATTATTTTTATTTTTTTTGTATTCAACTTTTTAATAAATTTTATTATACATTTTATTAGATTTTTTTGGATTTTGAATTTTTTAATGTTTAAATATAATTAATTTTTTATTTACAAGTATATTTTGTAATGTAGGGGTGGTAGATGTGGGGGGTTGTTTATGATTTTGGAGGATAACAAGAATTAACTTACACCTGGGGATTGGGAGAGGCATCTAATAACCAAGTTGAAACCCTATCTTTGTTTCAAGGTCTCGTGTTGTTGCGTGCATGACAAGTCGAAAAACTTGTGGTCATTGGAGATTCCATGGTGATAATTTGACAGATGAGAAATCCCTTAGCGACAAGATCTTCCAACTTGTCTGTCAATTGAGTTTAGCTTGGGTGGTTGGGAGGAATGATTGTTATCTTCCCCACCCAGGTTCAATTCCCACAAGTGATATGTTGAGCTCATAATAAGTATGTTGTTGTAGTGGCTTCAAGCCCTATTGTTGATCAACCTTATGTCCTAAAGATTCTAGGGTTTACCCTCGGTACCATCCTCAAAACGAGGGGAAGTACTTGGGGGTTTTCCCCAAGCAATGTAACATGGAAAATAAAAAGATCTTCCAACTTGTCTAGATTGATAGAAGTAATTCAAAGCATAATGGACTATTTTGATCAAATAACTTTTTAGCATGTCCTTCATCATCTAAACTCTGAAGTGGATGACATGGAAAATAGAGGTGTTCTTTTGAATAAGGAGCAAATGATCTGAAATTTTGGGGGTGGGGGGGGAATCCTTTTGCACCATCTCCCACGACAATTTTCCTAATCAATTATAGTATGAATATCCACATCGAATCGATGGACAAGTGAAATTTAAATCACATCACCATGAAAAAGCATTTAACTCACTCCATCTCCCCCATACCCATGCCACCTCTCAACATGCTTGGGACTTTAATGGTGGGAGGATTGAGTCTTCCCAACTATGGTGGGATAAAGGATTTGATTGTGGTTTCAATTTTATTTGTAACAATGTCTTTTGTAGGTTCATGGCACTATGAGATGTGTGTGTGCTCTCCATTGGTGGTGTTGGAGACCAGGTTTGCAATGGCACTATGGAGGTGGAATGGTTTGAGGTTGAGTGTTGTCTAGTCAAGGCTTCTTTTGGGAAGGAAGATTGAAGGTTGGGAGCATTTTCTTTTTGACCTGACATATTTTCATCCAATGGAGAGTAGGAATCGTTGCAATGGGGGCAATGCTTGTGACATTATTGAATTTCGTAAGTTAATTCGAAGCCAAGCTCGCCAACTAGAGGGGTTGCATTGGCAGCCAATGTTTAGAACCAAATGGAGGAAGTGAAGTATAAAATATTCAATTTGGAGTTGATGATGGATATCTAAAATTCTCATAATTAAAGGCTGGTATCTAAGCACAATTTGTTTGCTCATATTATTCATGATTCTCTGCCATACATCCCAACACATTAGTGGCATCTCCAAGAAATGCAACAGTCAAAGAAGATATAGTCCATTGAGTCATTTCAAGCACATGGAAATTGATGAAGCTTTCGAAAAGGAGCAAACTTAGAACTAGTAGAAAGTTTCCAATGTATGTTTTCCCCTACTTTTATCCAAGTTCATGCTTTGCAAGTTTAATCTTATACTAGGGTAGTTTATTAGAATTTATAGTTCTAGGGGCATTTATTTATTGAGGAAGACTATAAAAGCATGGCAGGATTTAGACAAACCACCTGCATATTTTGTTCTCCTTGAACTTCATAGCTTTAGACTTCTACTTTTTTTATCATATTAACTCACTGTCCAGTTTGATCGCAACTCAATTTTAATATGATAATTAATTTTTTTCATTTAAAAAAAAGTATATTGTGTAATGTAAGAGAAAAAGATGATCATTTTCTACTTTTTCATTTCCATATATTTAGCACAACCTTTCCTTCAATGACCTTTTTGGGTGTTTCCATCTTAACTTGTGTGAGATAGTTATTAGTTGTGTTATTCCCTGTTTTCAAGTCATAAAATTCTAAGATCGAAATAATTTTGCACTTTGATCGCTTTATGTCTATTGAAGTTGTCTATGTAGTATTACTATTTCTTTTTGGTGTGTTTTTTGCATTTTTCCTTCTTGTAAATAATTTTTCAAAACCTTTTTATCCATTGAACATCCTCCTTCTTCATCCTAACAACATGAGCAATTTTTTTATACAAAAACATAAAAATAGTTATAATTACATCAAAAGAAGAAAGGTACACCTTATATCCCAATAGGAACGACGTCAAGATTGGAATTTGATAATCAAAATCGCCATCACGGTTGAAGCTCTCTAATCTTGTAGCAATTTTTTCTCCATTGGTTCGAATCTAATGATATGGAAAGTCAAAGTTCCCATCAATCTAGAACTTCAATTGAAGTTTTGGTGATATGGGTTGATTCAATGTTGGACAAAACCCCTAAGGGAATTGTTCCACCATACATGGATCTTGGATCATGGTAGAATTTTTCTCGTGCCTAAAATTTCTACAGGATTCTTATTGGATTTGTGGCCATAAAAAGAGTTTGTTTCCTACAAGATTAGCTTACTCCATCTTGGACCATATTGACCATGAAATATAGTCAAATAATTATATTAAAAACCATCGAAGTTAACAAAAAATTAATACATTTGAATTTTCAAGTAGACCTCGTTAGAGGGACAACTGGAGATTGTTTCCAAATTCCAACCATGTGTAGCACCCTAAAGTCCACTTGTGCTAGATTCAGTGAAAGTTGATAAGAGACATGGTGGGGTTCATCTACGAGGCTTTAAAGATGGAGAGTGAAAGCTCTCTAGGCTTAGATTTAGTAACTTCTAGGCTTATATTCACAGATACATAGTTTGTACGCCAGGTTTTTGTTGCAAAGCTTGCTTGCAAAATGTTTGACATAATTCATGTACAAGTTAGTATCAAGTCTTTATGTTTGCAACTTCTACAATTTGATGTTATGTACCAAGTGTTTGGTGAAAATGATAACATGTAAAGTGTTTGGAGAAATGCTCACATGACAAGAAAGTTATGAAATCATGATCAAATGCTCATAGGGAAAATTTGATGCCATGGGTGTAATCTAGAGATTTTGTGGCATATATAAAGCTTAAATTGGAGCACACACATCAAATCCCTGTGGACGAATAATAGCTTATGCTTATAGGGAAAAAAATCAAGGATTGGGATCTATTATTAGCTACATGATATGGAAGGATTCAACTCTCTTTCTGGTTTTAAGCCTATGTGGAGAAGTGGTGAGCAAAGGCACATCTTCATTGTCCAAACCCATTTATTTTGAGGATGTGGTAGGAACAAACCGCCTACTCCAATGTAATGTCCCCCTCTCCTTGACAATAAAAAACATGGACTAAGTAGTTTAGTCACCCCTCTAGACTATAGTCCCATGGGTAAAAGGGGTTGAGGCAATAAAAAGTCACTTAAGGAATTAAAGTGATTTTATTAAAAATTATTTCAACAAGAAAAGAAAAGGTGAAGGTAATTTAAGTGAAAAATCAAATCACAACCTTAGTAAAAAGCAAAAAGGCAACACAACTGAGAATTATATTGGAAGGTATAAAAGAGAGAGGAGGCGCCTCACTCCTCATTCTTGTCTATTTTATCATTGTGATCACTTGAGCTCTACAACTTACATTTTGAGAGTTTTGAGTCAAGAAAACCTAGAGGCTAGCAAGGAGGTGAAAGATTCCTCCATTCCTGGTCCAAGCTTGGCCAAGGAGGTGCAAGATCCCTCCCTCGCCATTATATTCAGTCACAAGTACTCAACACTCATTATTTAGAGGCTAGGACACATATTCGAAGGGTTTCCAGCAGTGGGGTGCACCACCAAGAGAAGAGTAGTTCAATTTGTTCCAAGGGAGATAGATTTTCCCTTTCTCCCTATTCCAGGCTCATTGGTAGTGCCATAGCGCCCTTTTGTAGCCATTACAGGAGGGTTTTCCTTGCTAGATGATTTATTAAGGCTTGAGCCAAATTTCTATAGGAGGGGCACATCTTCACTGAGGAGACTTGGAGATCTGAGGGAATACTTAAGGGTTTGGTCCCCAACTTGCTACAGTTCTTCTATTCATCCCATTATCTACATTTTGGCAGTGATTTCATAATATTTGGTGGCCATCTTCTAGAGGGTCGAATTATCGAGCTTCTTCAGCGAGTCAGGGCCATACCAGTTCCAGATCCAGTCTTACAGAGGCATATCAACATAGATCTGAAGGTTTTATCCATTGAGGGAAAGAAATTGATCTTGTATTGAACTTATATTCAATAGAGGAAGGCTTGGAGGCTATCTCTCTCTCTCTATATATATATATTTCATCAGATCTACAGATCCATGTATGAAAATCACTTATATTACTAAATAAAGGTCAGATATGAATCTTGCTATATTGTTTGTGCATTTCCTATGGAGCTATCCATGCTATGCAGACCATTTATAAGGAGGAAGATGAATCCTTGCATGTGCAAGGTAGTGGGGCATCATTACCCCCTGATGTAGGACTCAAAAAGGTCACCATTGCCTCTATGAGTGGGGTGCCTAAATTTAACACCTTTCAGATAAAGGGAGTTGTACAAGGACAAAGGGAAATAATGTTGATAGATGGTGGGGATTCTCATAACTTCATTGACATGGAAATGGTAGAGAGGAGGAATATCCCTATAGTTTATTTTGAGGGATTCTTGGTTGAAGTAGCAAGCGGGTGCACTATTACTTGTGACAGGTACATTCCACATATGAGCTTGACATTGGGCAGATATACTTTGATACATGACTTTTATGTGGTGGACATTCCAGACACGAATATCATTTTAGGTGTGAAATGGCTTAGCACCTTCGGGCCAATCACCAATAATTACAAAACCATGGAAATGTCCTTCAACACAGAAGAAGGAAAAAGAGTCACACTTAAAGGGATGACAAGGGATTCACCTAGAGTGGTGACAACCAAGAAAAAGCATGCCATATTTAGGCGAGAAGAGATAGTCTTTGCAGTTGAATTCTTCATCATGGACACAATTGATAGGACAAACAAACAATACCCTCCAGACATACAAAGGATCCTCCACAAGCATAAAAGGGTCTTTGAGCCTATTCCTCCATAGCAACATCCAAACAAGGGGTTTGAACATATTATATAATTGGAAGAAGGGTCCAAACCGGTCATCACTACCCCTTACTGACATCCCAAGAAGCACAAGGACGAGATAGAAAGTGCCATCAAAGAATTACTAGCCATGGGGCATATCATACCAAGTTAAAGGCCATTCACATCATCAGTTGTGTTGGTCAAAAAGAAGGATAGAACTATGTGCATGTGCATAGATTACAGAGCATTGAATAAGAGAACCATCAAGAACAGATACCTCATTCCCAAAATAGATGAAATATTGGATGAACTGCATGGGGCAATATACTTCACCAAAATTGATTTGCACTCTGGATACCATCAAATCGAGACGAGGGAGCAAGACATACACAAGACAACCTTCAGATGCCATTTTGGACACTATGAGTTCCTTGTTATGCCTTTTGGCCTTATCAATGCACCAAATACCTTTCAATCCTGCATGAATCATGTGTTTAACAAGCAACTAAGGAAATATTTGCTTGTCTTTTTTGATGATTTGTTGATTTACAACAAAACTTAGGAAGAGCATCTCGAACATGTGGACCACATTTTGAGCATGGAGGAGTAGTCTCTATATGCCAAAGAATCAAAATGTGAGATTGGAATGATAGAGGTCCTCTACTTGGGACACATTATTGGAGAAAAATGGGTACAAGTACATCAAGAGAAGATTCAAGCTATCATTAATTGGCCCACACCCAAAACACTTACATAACTTAAAAGTTTTCTTGGCATCTGCAGTTACTACAAAAAAATTGTCAAAGGGTTCTCTCAACTTTGTGCACCCCTAACTGATCTGACCAAAAAGGGAGCCTTTGACTGGAATGATAAAACCCAGTCAACATTTGAGAAATTGAAGAAGGTGATGAGTACTTGTCCTGTGTTATATTTACCTTATTTCTCCCAACCTTTCATTTTAGAGTGTGATGCATCTGGGGAAGGTGTTGGAACAATACTCATGTAGAATAAGCATGTTATTGCCTATAAGAGCCGGAAATCGAGGGGTCCTGAAATGTTTCTTACCATTTATGACAAAGAAATGCTAGCCATAATGCATGCTCTCACCAAATTCAGATAATATCTAGTGGGAGGGAAATTTGTGGTTAGGACCGACCATAACAGTCTCAAATACTTCATTGCGCAAAAGGATCTTAATGAAAGGCAATAAAAGTGGGTAAGCAAATACAACTTTGACATTGAGTATGTCAAAGGGAAAAATAATTTGGTGGCAGATGCCTTATCCAGAAGGCCTTCATCATACTCTATGTCTGAAATATCTGTTGATTGGAAGTCTCTCTTATTGGTAGAATACTCAAAGAATAAATGTGTGTGTGAATTGATGGATGGACAGATACAGGATGACAAGTACATGATTATGGATGATGTTATTTATTACAAGGGAAGGATCTTTTTGGTTCCGGGATCCTCATTCAAAAGGAAAGTGCTTCAATCATTCCATGATTCTTCCTTAGCAGGTCATTAAGGATTCCTTAAAACATATAGACAGATCAGGGAAAGGTTTGCTTGGAAGGGATTGAAGGGAGAAGTTATGTGATATATCAAGGAATGTACCCTTTGTCAACATAACAAGGATAAGCACACACATCATGTTGGTCTATTACAACCCCTCCCTATTCCTGAGCACAAATGGGAGAGTGTATCTATGGATTTTATTATAGGTCTTCCCAAAACTCAAGGGAAGGATTGCATCTTTGTGGTGGTTGAACATTTGACCAAATTTGCGCACTTCTTTGCTATCTCCATGGACTTCAGCGCATCTCAGGTGGCAAATCTATTTTTCAGAGAGGTCTTCAAGTTACGTGGGCTACCCAAGAATATAGTGAGTGATAGGGATAATAGGTTCATGAGTATCTTTTGGAAGGAGTTGTTTAAGCTAGTAGGCACTACTTTAAATCCCAACACTAGCTACCATCCACAAACAGATGGGAAAACTGAGATTGTGAATAAGTGGGTGGAGGGGTATCTCTACAATTATGTATCGAGGCAGCAAAAAGCATGGGTTAGATGGATTTATTTAGGATAATGTTGCTACAACACTACTCATCATATGTTTATTGACATGTCTCCTTTTAAAGCTTTATATAATTATGAACCCCTCACCTTCATTGAGATTGTATTTGGAGACATCAAAGCTCCTATAGCTAAAGAATGGATACAATATAGCCAAGACATTCTCAAGGAACTCAAAGATCATTTGCATAAGGCATAAAATCAACAAAAATTGTATGCTGATAAACACAGGGTGGAATGCACATTTGAGGTAGGGGACTTGGCGTACTTGAGACTACAACCGTACAGACAATCATCCCTTAAGAGTAAGGGCACATAAAAGCTAAAACCTAGGTTCTATGGTCCATATAGAGTGCAAAGGAAAGTTGGGTCAGTGGCATATGAGTTAGAACTACCCCAAGGAAG
>JZKD02S2392150.1:289384-304153 GCA_000966675.3 Picea glauca | reverse complement strand
TTTTTTTATTGTTTTGTTTTGCAGTTATGCTAATTATTAGAAAGTGTTTGAAGAGGACCCCTTGTTTTGTGGAAGAGAATGTCTTTCTCTTATTCCATGGTTTTCATAATTTGACCCTACTACCTCATCAGTGACTACAATGCTAGTTTGGTTTCACCTTCCAAATTTTCCATTACATTTCTATCACATATTAGTGCTTGATCATACAGGGAAAACTTTGGGCAACCATATAAAATAGATATTAAGAGATCTACAATAAGTTTGAGCATAGATGCTTGTATTTGTGTTGAGATAGACCTCAGTGAAGGTCTTCTAGACAAAACGATTCTCAATCAAGAAAATTTTAGATGGACTTAGGTCTTAGATTATGAGAATACAACATTTAGGTGCTAGATTTGTCAATAAACAAGACATCTACATTATAGTTGTCCCCAAGCGCAAGCTCATCCTCCAAGGAAAAAGGGGCCCAAACCCAAACCAAAATGTTGGCAATTTCTTGAGCAATCAATGCTTGTTGATGAATGTGATCAAGAGGAAGAATTACAACAAACATCATATTTAGAGAAGGATAATACTACCTGTCCATAAGTGTCGAATAAGGAAACAATTTCACCAATGTATACTAGAGAAGAATCAAAACATACATATATCTCTCCCTGAGGGATGGAAGTAGTTAGGGATGCTATATTAGGAGGAATGAAGAGAGTACATGAATACAAAAACTTTGACTATGATAAGAGCAGGCATCTTTGATGAAAGTTGGAAATTTTATTTGTAAATTACAAATTGTCCTTATGGAACCACCATCAAGGGGTTAGATTGTGGTCAAGAAGAAATAAGGGAAAAAAGACAAGATTGAGGATTTCTCACATCCTTTTGTTTTATGTTTTGTCTCAAAATTCACTAGTGGTTGTATGCCTATTCTTATGTTATCTTATCAATTGTAGGGAGTAACATTTTTCCAGATCTTATGAAATGCTCTCATAACATCTACAAAATGTAACTTCTCTTCCTTAATATGAATATGAAGTCACTATTGTTGTTTTTCGAGGAAAAAATGATGACAATAATAATAATTAAAAAGATAAAAAAACTCAACCAATGTTATAATGATGATTGTCATTGTCCATTAAGATCAACTTTGCTCTATCAAACCTTTAGATGAGGAATTAATTGGTTTTCTTTAAATTGAAGATTTTTTTTGTAGATTTCCATAATTTTGATGAGTTAACAGGGTAGGGAGGTTGATAGTGTTACACATGTTTTGAAATCGAAATATAGTGTGGGCATACGCAACCATTATAAGAGAAAATATCTTTCATCCAATGTTATGTTTCACTATATCTCCATTTTAATTTCTTTTGGATTTGTACTCATTACCTTCAAAGTTAAAATAAATTTACACTAATAATTTATTACAACTAATCAATTTGTTTTTCAACTATACAATCTCATTTCCTAACTCTATTTGGGTTGAATGATTACTTAAGTCCTTAACCTCCTTAAGATAACTAAAAATTTTGGGCACGTGGTACCACCTAGGAAACATGACCATGTTTGATCAAATTGGTCAACTGTAAGTGGCATGATTCTTGTTCCAGGTTGCAGTTAAGTCACATATACTTGGACATGATTGAAACGCTGGAAAGGAGGACCAAAATCACACTTAAAACACCAATAAACCAAAACAAGAGATCTAATCAATCTAAAATTATGTTAAGTCAAAAAATAATCAATAATAAATAAATGATGTAAATATTCATTTGAAGGTGCGTTCGCATAAAGTAAATGCATAATTCCTCTTTGGCAAGAGATTAAATTGTAATTGGGGGTAGTATCTAGTATTATTATGTACAAGACTAAGGTTAAATGTTACTTGAAAGCACGTGACCTCACTGATGTAGTCTCAATAATGAGAGTATGAAATACTAACTTTTTTGCTTTAGGATGAAATTGCATTTTGGTCTTGAAATAAGACTTAAAAATGCGTCTGATTGGCTAAGAGTTCATCTTCCTCAGACATAAGGAAACAAGTTAATGACCCAAGACCCATAGGCAACTGACAAGAGTGAGAGTCTACGCCCTTAACACCAAGAGGTCCTCTCAAGGGACGCGGTATTCTTTGAATAATGATGACGATTCAACCTGTATTCTTCGATAACAACGATGATTGTCCTCACTACAACTTGACGATTAAGTGATGATAGATTTTACAGTGTTTAAAAAAATATTCATGATAGAGAGAAGCAAAACAAACTCTGCAAGCAAAAACTTCGTCCCACATACAGACGCCAACGCCTCCTCACAACCCGCAGGTCGGAAGGTCCACGTCAGCTCACAGGATCTTCTCTTCTGTCGCGGCCCGAAGAATCTTAATGCTCTTCTATTTCCCTATCGGGAAATCTGCATCCACAGAACCTCTTCGTGCGATCCCCTTTCTATACTTATCGGGGAATCGGACTTCGCAACTTCGCGAGTCTAGTGGTCGACCTTTGGTTTCACGAATCCACGAAACCCGACACCTGGTCAACGCTGACTTCCTCTTGTCGGGGGTTCCTCTATCGCAATTTCGCCACTCGCGATGCCAAACAACTTGTATCCCCGACTCCCGATGCCCGATGCGCCGAAACTCCGACACACGTGTGAGTTGACTATTCAATCATCGCTCTTCTCCATCGACATTTCGGGGTTCGCGTTATCGCGAATCCTAATGTCAATGTTTCGGGCTTTCTCGCCACGAAACTCCGATATCTCTTGCCACCTGTCCTCCACTCGCCGACTCCGCTGTGGCCCACACTATTCCACTTGCCGTCAGAATATCACGTATCGCAATATCACGATTTCCGTTGCAATATTTTGGAGTTTCAATCCACGAAACCCCGATGCACGGTATACGTGTAGATCCAACGACCCTCGTGGCTCGGATCGACGGCTCTGCTCCTCCTGAGCTTCAACCTCTTTGGAATACCTGCAATATCTCCCTTGCACCTCCACAAGATCTAACGACTCACGGAGATTCGCGGATTCTCCTCTAAGAATACCGACCGTTCACTCCTTCCCTGGTGGTTCCTGCGAAATAACTAAGTATTCCTCCATGGAACTCGTCCTCTTGTGCGCAAACTCACGACGCTTCTTGAATCTTCACGGCACAACTTGTTTACGCTGTTCTTCAACAAACTCAAAGGCCTATCCCTCCTGAGCTTTTCCACGACTGTCAAGTCCTTCAGAAAACCTCTTGCACACACTCCTTGCGACAAACCTTCAACCACGTCTAAGTGTTGAAGTCTTTGACTCTGCACACGTTTGCAACAACAATCCTTCAACTCTCACTAAGGTTCGCAACCCTGAGACTTTTACCCGGCCTGCGCACTCCTTGCATGGCTCCTGTGCCCAACTGCACTTTTGGGATGAATGAGAACAAAAGTTATCTCTATCTGAACCCTCTGTCAACGCACTCATTGCGGACACTTTGACTGCACTCCTTGCAGGAATCCTCTGGCTCAAATAGAGAAACAATTGAAACTCATTCCTTCACCCTCTCAGACTTCAAATTAAACATGAAATCATATACACAGCATATAAAAGCAAATGTATAACTGGAAGCAAACATTCATGAGCACACCATTTAAGCATCAATACACAGAGAACAAACACAAAACCATGAATTTGAATCAAAGCTCTTCTATTAATTCAAATGTCTGTACATGGGTGTTTTTACACAGCTCTCTACATGCTCTTGCTCTTCTCCAGAATTATGTTACAATGCACAATGAGGGTGTCTATATCCCGTTTCCCTCTTGCGCTCTAGAAACTGTCAAATCTACACATTCAATTCTACCTACTTACATTAACTACTTTAAATGCCTTTCTATCTACTAAGGACGAGAGCTAAAGGCTCAAGGTCCATTACATTATACAAGTGCGCTTCATCTTAAATGACTCATTTAAGATCGCGCAACAATTCCAAAGTGTTTTCAAAATTTGTGTTGGCTTTGTCCAGCTGTCCAATTGCTTCTGCGCTGGCTCCCTTGATGTAGGCGATGCTCCTGCATCATACTCCCTCACTTGAAAATATTCATGGGCTCCTGTCCATGAGCTCCTGCATGGTATGTCCATGCTTCTGTATTTCTGCTTCAGTCTCCCAGCTGGCATCTTCAACTGGATGGTTCTTCCACTTGACCAGATACTCAAAGTATTGCCTTCGCCTGGTCTTCTTACCCACTCTCTTATCCAGTATGTGCTCCATTTGCGGATTTTCTGCCACTGGCATTTGCTTCGTCCACTGGATGACTGGCTGCTCAGTTCCAGTCTCTGCTTCTTCAGCTCTATATGGATACAAATCTGAGATATTGAATATCGGAGATATTCCGATCCCATCGGGTAATTCAATCTCATAAGCGTTTGCCCCACATTTCTTCAAGACCCTACATGGCCCGATTTTCTTCATCTTTAGCTTATTATACGTTCCTCTCGGGAACCTTTCCTTCCTCAGATGTGCCAGAACCAGATCACCAATCTCAAATTGAAGTTGTCTTCTATGCTGATCGACTCTGCGTTTATACTCCTGACTTGATTCCAACAGTCGCTGCTTCACCTGACTGTGAAGTTCTTTCATCGCCTTGGCGAATTCTTCTGCACTAGCGCTCCTAGTCGCAGTCTATTCTGAATCCCTCAGTTCAAAAATCCCTCTTGGCTTCATGCCATAGACAACCTGAAATGGACTCTGCCCTGTGCTCCTGTTGACTGAGTCGTTATACGCAAACTCTGCCTGCGGCAATATATGGTCCCACTGGCTGTGGTGCTCTGTCACCAAGCTTCTCAGCAAGTCTCCCAGACTTCTGTTCACCACTTCTGTCTGTCCATCCGTCTAAGGATGATAAGCCGAACTAAACATCAAATTAGTTCCTAGCTTCTTCCATAAGGTCCTCCAAAAATGCCCTATGAATTTAGTGTCTCGATCTGAAACAATACTCCTCGACAACCCATGAAGTCGAATGAACTCCCTGGAAAACAAGTTCGCAATGTGAATTGCGTCACTGGTTTTTTGGCATGGAATGAAGTGTGCCATCTTGGAAAACCTGTCCACTACCACAAAAATTGAATCAACACCTCTTTGTGTCCTTGGCAACCCCAATACAAAATCCATGCTAATCGCATCTCACGACCTTTCTGGTATGGGCAATGGTTGATAGAATCCCGCATTCTGCTTCCTCCCCTTCGAATGCTGGCAAATTATGCATCTGTCCACAAATCTCTTGACATCTGCTCGCATTTCTGGCCAAAAATACGACTCATTCAGCTTTGCGAATGTTTTGACGTGACCAAAGTGCCCTGCTAATCCTCCACTGTGTTTCTCCTTTAACAGATTCTCCCTCATGGAGCATTTCGGAATACACAACTGATTGCCCTTAAACAACAATCCTTCCTGGATCATATATTTTATCCATGGGCTTCTGTCTCTGAGAACTAGATTCTCAGCTGCTTCATACGCCTCCCCAAAATCCTGATCATCTGCGTACATGTTCCTGAGATCATCAAAACCCAACGTTTTGATTCTGAACTCCTGCAACAACAAACACTTCCTGCTCAAAGCACCAACAACTTTGTTAGTAGTACCATAAATATGCTTTATCACAAAAGTGAAATTTTGCATATACTCAACCCATTTGACATGTTTATGATTCAACTTCTCCTGTTGAGTCACAAACTGCAGTGCATGATTGTCACTGTACAAGACAAACTCTTTCGGGATTAAGTAATGCCTCCATTTCTTCAATGCCTGTATGATAGCATAGAACTCCTTGTCATATGTGGAGTACTTCAATTTCGCCTCATTCAGCTTCTCGTTGAAGTATGCAATTGGCCTGTCTTCTTGACTTAAGACTGCCCCGATTGCAAACCCGCTTGCATCGCATTTCACCTGAAATGTCTTCAGGAAATCTGGCAACACCAAAACTGGTTGTTCCATGATCTTCCTCTTCAACAGATTGAAACTCTTCTCAGCTTCTTCTGTCTAGTGAAAAGACTTATGCCGCTTCTTCACTGTATCCATCATCACTGCGCTAATTCCACTGAAATTCCTGATGAACTTTCGGTAGAAACTAGCCAATCCGTGAAAACTTCTCACCTCAAATATGTTCTTCGGTGATGGCCAATTCTTGATCACGTCTACCTTATCTGGATCCATCCTCAACTCATTTGCTGAAATAACAAACCCCAAATAAATGAGCTCTGTCTTCATGAATGAGGACTTCTTCATGTTAATCAACAACTTCTCCTGTTGTAGTCTCTGCATCACTGTAGCCAAATGCTTTAGATGCTCTACCACTGTTTTACTGTAAATCAGTATGTCATCCAAATATACAATGACAAATTTCCCGATGAACTCCCTCAAGACTTCGTTCATCAACCTCATGAAGGTACTCGGTGCATTTGTTAAGCCAAACGACATAACAAACCATTCATACAACCCTTCGTTGGTTTTGAATGTTGTCTTCCATTCATCACCTTCTCTCATGCAGATTTGATGATAACCTCTTTTCAAATCAATCTTTGAAAAATACTTTGCTCTACTCAAGCAATCCATCAGATCATTCATCCTCGACAATTGAAATCTGTACCTAATGGTTATCTTGTTGATCGCCCTTGAGTCAGTACACATCCTCCAGCCTCTGTCTTTCTTCGGACTGAGTACCGTTGGAACAACACATGGACTCAAGCTTTCCCTGACTAAACCTTTGTCCAACAAATCCTGGACTTGCCTTTTAACCTCCTCATTCTCTTGCGGCGTCAATCTGTACGCGGCTTTATTTGGCAAATTGGCCCCTGGTACGAGATCAATATGATGGTTCACACTCCTAATTGGTGGTAACGAACGAGGTAGTTCGTCCACTATGATGTCAGCGAACTCTTCCAGCAGTTCCTGAACTTCATCTGGTAAATCATCCACTCTTGTGCTAGTCAGAACAATCCTTGGATTTCTGACCACAATAAACTGTGGATCCTCCTTCTTCTTAACCTCTGTAAGAAGTTATTTCCCACTCATGAGAAGTACAGTGTTGCTTACTTCCGGCTTCACCTCCTTATCCTTAATCGGAAGCAACATGTGTGTCCTCCCATTCTTCTCTAGGGTGTATGTGTTCATTCGCCCATCATGAATCACATTCCTGTCATATTGCCATGGTCTACCCAACAATAGATGACAAACATCCATGGGAATAACATCACACAATATCTTATCATTATATTCTCCTATTTTGAATTCAACCAAGCATTGTTTAGTAACAGTTACCTGGTGTCATTTCTGTAGCCACGAAACTTTGTATGGGCTTGGATGATCAGTCGTCTCCAGCTCCAGCTTCTCTACCATCTCTGTAGATACAAGATTATCTGTGCTACCACTGTCTACGATGACCTTGCATACCCTGTCCTTGGTCTTGCAAGCAGTCCTGAAAAGTCTGGTCCTTTGGACTGAACTTTCCACCTCCTTCTCTGGTGTCAAAAGGACTTTTCGCATCATGAGCGATCTTCCGCCTTCTGCGTGTTCTGCTTCAACATCCCGCCTCTGCGCTTCGGTGATGCGAGCTTCTCCAATGTCCTTCTTTTTCTCTGGACACTCATAAGACTTGTGCCCATTCTTTCCACATGTGAAGCATGTGATTACTCCACCTCTGCCTCTTCCTCTACCTCTAGTACGAGGAAAAGTGTTGTTGTCAGCATAATCTCCTCTCTGCTCATTATGCTGCCCTCTCTGTGAGGTTCCACCTCTCTCTGTTCGAGTTGGAGGTTTCTTCCAGTCCTCCTTGGGCTTCTGGAATTTGTACTGGGTAACTGATTTGCCTCTGGGCTGACTTCTGCCTCGACCCCTCTGACTCTGCTTTCGGCTCAGCTTCTCTTCAGCTTTCAGAGCCATTTGATAAGCATCTTCCACCGTTCGGATGGTTACCATGCTCATCTCGTCCTGGATATCATATCTCAGGCCATTCATATACCTGGCAACTTTCTCATCATCGCTCTTTCGATGACCTGCCCTGATGTTCAGTTTATAGAATTCCTCAGTGTATTCTTTTACTGTCATTAGCTTCTGTCTCAGGTTCTGCATTCTCCTGAACAGAGTAATTTGATAGTCCCTGGGGATGAATTTCGCCTTCATCTTCGCGATCATTCTGTCCTAACTTTTGATCTTCTGCTTGCCCTTGCAGTGTCTGTCATCTTGTAGTTCATCCCACCACAACGCTGCATGTCCTTTCAAGTGTGTGACAACATTCTTGACCTTCTTGTCTTCTTCGACGTCTTCATAGTCGAAGTATGTATCCAAAGCTCTAATCCAGTCTAGAAGCTCCTCTGCATCTAAGTTTCCCTTGTAAACTGGAATGTCCATCTTTGCTCTTGCACCCATCCTGGCAATAGCTTTGATCAAACGCTCGTTTGATGCATCTTGGGCTGCAAGTTCCTCTTCACGTTCAGCCTCAATTTCACTATCGGAATCACTAAGATCCCCTGCACTAGCTGTACGTCTTTGAGCTGTCTCCATGTCTTCGAGTCTAGCTCGTAGATATCGCATTTGTCTCTCTATGGCTGGATCTGCCATCTGCCTGCCTCTTCTTCGCTGCACTTCCCTATCCTCTGGATCGGGTGACTGCCTATCTCTCCTTGGCGGCATAGTGAATTCTCCTCTTCTCTGCTACAGAAAGCAAAGAATCTTTCTGTGCCCTGATACCACTTGACGCCAACGCCTCCTCACAACCCGCAGGTCGGAAGGTCCATGTCATCTCACATGATCTTCTCTTCTGTCGCGGCCCGAAGAACCTTAATGCTCTTCTATTTCCCTATCAGGAAATCTGCACCCACAAAACCTCTTCGCGCGATCCCCTTTCTTTACTTATCGGGGAATTGGACTTCGCAACTTCGCGAGTCTAGTGGTCGACCTTTGGTTTCACGAATCCACGAAACCCGACACCTGGTCAACGCTGACTTCCTCTTGTCGGGGGTTCCTCTATCGTGATTTCGCCACTCACGATGCCAAACAACTTGTATCCCCGACTCCCGATGCCCGATGCGCCGAAACTCCAACACACGTGTGAGTTGACTATTCAATCGTCACTTTTCTCCATCGGCATTTCGGGGTTCGCGGTATCGCGAATCCTAATGTCAATGTTTCGGGCTTTCTCACCACAAAACTCCGATAGCGCTTGCCACCTGTCCTCCACTCGCCGACTCCATTGTGGCCCACACTATTCCACTTGCCGTCGAAATATCGCGTATCGCAATATCGTGATTTCCGTTGCAATATTTTGGAGTTTCAATCCACGAAACCCCGATGCACGATATACGTGTAGATCCAACGACCCTCGTGGCTCGGATCGACGACTCTACTCCTCCTGAGCTTCAACCTCTTGGGAATACCTGCAGTATCTCCCTTGCACCTCCACAAGATCTAACGACTCACGGAGATTCGCGGATTCTCCTCTGAGAATACCGACCGTCTGCTCCTTCCCTAGTGGTTCCTGCGAAATAACTAAGTATTCCTCCACGGAACTCGTCCTCCTGCGCGCAAACTCACGACGCTTCTTGAATCTTCATGGCACAACTTGTTTACGCTGTTCTTCAACAAACTCAAAGGCCTATCCCTCCTGAGCTTTTCCACGTCTGTCAAGTCCTTTAGAAAACCTCTTGCACACACTCCTTGCGGCAAACCTTCAACCACGTCTAAGTGTTGAAGTCTTCGACTCTGCGCACGTCTGCAACAACAGTCCTTCAACTCTCGCTCAGGTTCGCAACCCTGAGACTTTTACCCGGCCTGCGCACTCCTTGCACGGCTCTTGTGCCCAACTGCACTTTTGGGATGAATGAGAACAAAAGTTATCTCTATCTGAACCTTATGTCAACGCACTCCTTGCGGACACTTCGACTGCACTCCTTGCAGGAATCCTCTGGCTCAAATAGAGAAACAATTGAAACTCATTCCTTCACCCTCTCAGACTTCAAATTAAACATGAAATCATATACACAACATATAAAAGCAAATGTATAACTGGAAGCAAACATTCATGAGCACACCATTTAAGCATCAATACACAGAGAACAAATACAAAACCATGAATTTGAATCAAAGCTCTTCTATTAATTCAAATGTCTGTACATGGGTGTTTTTACACAGCTCTCTGCATGCTCTTGCTCTTCTCCAGAATTATGTTACAATGCACAATGAGGGTGTCTATATCCCGTTTCCCTCTTGCGCTCTAGAAATTGTCAAATCTACACATTCAATTCTACCTACTTACATTAACTACTTTAAATGCCTTTTTATCTACTAAGGACGAGAGCTAAAGGCTCAAGGTCCATTACATTATACAAGTGCGCTTCATCTTAAATGACTCATTTAAGATCGCGCAACAATTCCAAAGTGTTTTCAAAATTTGTGCTGGCTTTGTCCAGCTGTCCAATTGCTTCCACGTTGGCTCGCTTGATGTAGGCGATGCTCCTGCATCACATACAAATAACATTTGTACTCCTTGTGGCTTCACTGTTCGAACCTTGTAAAGCTGCGTGTACTAGAGGTTATAGTGGTAGAGGTTGGAAATAGATTTTTCCAAGACGTTGTCTAACTGTTCTACAAAATAAAAAATTTCGCCAGAATCCAGCGACATAAATCTACACAAAATCACTATTTTTTGTTGTTTAAAATCCATTTTTGAATGTAAAAATGGATTCAGACATAAATCTGCGCGAAACACTATTTTTGTTGTTGTTTGAAATCCATTTTTAAATACAAAAATGGATTCAGCATACTTGAAAAGCTCCTAACTAAATTTCGAGAAAATGTCACAAAAAAATATCAAAAAAGAATCATTTCGTTAAAAAGTCATTTAGTAGAACGTTTAGACCACTAATCTGTAAATTAACTGCAATCACAATTCGAATAAAAAAACCGTTGAATGTTTACAATAAACAATGGACCCTGCAAACTGCCCAGTTACCTCGACGGTAATAAAACTCCATCGATAAACGCGCACATGACAAAAATCCTTGCCCGTCAGGTGCAGCCGGATACCATTTCTTGGACCGAAAGGATCGGCATTAACAGGCCCGGTCAAATTGACGGAAAACCAGCAAATTAATTAACTCAAGTTGTTTCTTGAATCCAGTGCAACTGGAGGAGTCGATAACGGGAGCGATCGAGAGTGAAAAGATAAAGTCGGATTCCGCTTGAAATCCAGATTGTGGCAACTCATCACCTGGACATTTGACCGGTCGAAGGAATTTCAAAATTTGATAGTTTGAAGGAATTTCAGCTCATATTTGTCATGAATTTTGGGTGAGTAGCTCTTTTGTTCTGCTTGCATTGAATGCTTTATAAATTTGGCTTTGAATTCGCTAACTTATCTTTCTTTCTTTCTTATCAACGTGCATAGCATATGCTTCGAACTTCTATGTGTTTTAAAAGAATTCATATGACTATTATTGCAATTGCAGAGTAGAGTACAGGTGAGACTGAAATTTCTTGCAAGAGGCGCCTGAAATGGTGAGTAAATGTCAAGAAAGTCTGGTACGCTTCACGTTTTAGAGTTTGGACAAAGCCACGTAGTTTTTAATAGATTGTTCAACTTCTGGCCAAACGGACATCACGAGTTCAAACCGCGTGCGTGGCATCTTGACACGCGCTTACAAGCCACTCCCAGGCTGTGGCCGAGTGCTAACAGCCGAGGGCTTTGGCTGACTCTCAGCCGAGGTTCGAGACACGTAGTCAAAGCTTAAAAACACAGCACAAGAAAATTGAAATGCTTTCTTGATGTGATGTGCCCTGGTGCCGTTGTTGTCCACGGCGGGATTTGAACTCTTGTCTCGAAGTCTCAAGGTTTTGGTCTGTCTTAAAGTAGTTTTGATCTCATAATATCCGAACTGGGACCTAAAAATTGCCCTCAAGAACCTTGCCTAGGTTTTTCTTCCTGCTTACTCTTGCTTTGAGCTGAGCAGGTTCAGATGTGGACAACATCCTAACTGCTCGACAAATCTTATTACGAAAGTTAAATTCCTCAAGGCTTATGTTCCTAGTATAACTTATCTCATCAGTTTTTTCCAATGTCTGCTTGGACCAAGAACGTCTCCTGGACTGTTAAAGAGTCCAGTTTATTATTTAGCATCTCTGTTAATAATCTTCCAGTTTTGTACGGCACCGTTACGGGCTTTGGATCCCTTTCACATGACTTTTATTGACCAGGTATTGGCTTTGTCTTATCTATTGTTCCTGCAATTCAAGCGGACTTTCTGGCGACTACGGTTTTTGAGATTGTAAATTATTGTATTTTATTTGTTCTCTACACACCTGCTTTGGATATATAGTACTCTTTGCTCTTTCTGTTCAGCACAGGTTAGAGCCAATAGTATAGACTTTATCCTTTAACTGCATGCATTTTACATGGTTCTGTTACTTCTCTGGTTAGCGCGGTTATCATAGTTCGGTTACTTAGTACATGTTTCTTGTTAAATTTACAATATAAACAAAGATGCAGTTCAATGCCTACACTAGCCCATAGATAAACAAACGTGCACCCAAAAAAGACACTGGGATTTATAATTGAGAAACCCCCAATCGGGTAAAAACTCCACTCTCTCAAGTCATTTTTTTTCTGTGTGCTATATGCTGTGATACAGAGGACCATATATTTAAGGCGAGACTATAACTTCTCACACCACCAAATATAGGTTGCATGCTCTCCTAGTAACATGCACATTCAAACAGGTAACTCGTTTTGTGTCTCACGCGCTCTTAGTAACATGCCCATTCAAACATGTAACTCTCTTAGTAACATGCCCATTCAAACATGTAACTCACTGCATGTCTCAAACACACTAACATGCCCAATCTCACACACTGACACAGAACAAGTAAAAGTTACCTTCCAACAATCCCCCATAATGAATACCTGTTGTGACTTTGTCAATATCAGCCTGCTCCAACTGGCCTTTCATGACATCTCCATGTCGTACTTGTCAAGGACTGCTGCCATAAGTTGTCCCCCACATCTCCATTTTTAGCCAGTCCATAATGCTTTGTACATGACAATCATGAAGTTTGTCTCTTCATTGTGTATTCAGCCACACTGCTATCCATCTCAGATATGGCAATCATGCAAACAACTTAGCACAACTGCCAACAAACAAGATTAATTGAACAGGAGAAAAATAGCAACACTAACCATGGGAATCATTCCCAATTCATGCTTCTCCACAAGCTGTCTTCAGCTGCCACAATCCATAGCATATATGCCAGCTGCACCACCAACGCCATAACTAGAGCCACAGCATCCATTGAACCCAGCACTGGTTCCACAGCCTGCATCACTGCCTGATGCACCACTAGCCCCATTACCAGCACTGACATCGTAACCAATGCCCCTGCCAGAACTGTGGCCTTGGTTTGCATTGGTGCCGAAATAATAACTGGCGCCCGAAACCACACTGTGGATTGCGCTAAAATTGGTTAGGCTCCATCAACCCCTTTCTTTTGCTCCTGCTGCAGCCCTCACTGCAATAACTCTCTTTTACTGGTTCTCTTGCTTCTGCTGCTCATTTTAGAGCCTCAGCATCTGCTCTAACACTTGCATTTGCAAAGGCTCTTTCTCCATTTATTTATTTATTTTTATTTTTATTTTTGCGCACGCTCCACATTGCTATAGCTCTCACCACTGCCACTGCCACTGCCACTGCATAGACCTTGTCTTTATAACATTGCAAATGAGCAATGCCTTAGGGCTTTTGTCACGGGCCTAGACTTTTTGTTCCACTTGAGCATCCCATACCACTCAAGGAGCCTAGTCACTGTGCAGCACCAGTGTGACCTTGCTAGTTGGGCATGGCCATCCACTGTTTGTATCACTCGACTACGCCTAACCAACATGTCCGGACTGAACCCAAGCCAGGCATCATAGAGTGAGCAGAATATCAAGTGCTCTTTTTCACCGTAGGTGATGCTACACCATTGCCACCCAACCATAGATAATGCTGCACCATTGCCTCCCCCAAGCCAGCTACACTGAAACAACTGACTGCCCAATGTAAGACCGTGTTGTTATCCATCCAGGCCAACACTTGATAGTCTTGGAAGATCATGCCCTTGCTTCATTAGGCGTTCACATACCTTCAGCACACTCATCAAGATTCAAGGTTATTGGCATAACACATATAACAAACAATCCATCACATTCCCAGATCACGTTGTCCTCTGTTGAAGCCTGCTATAAATACCTCGTTGGTCGTCCACCCTCACTCGGTTAGATATCCTTGGTCCTCCTAGCAACGCATTAGTACACCATCCTAACCGTCTCATGACATTCACGCATGAGTCAGTCACCAAGGCAACCAAACATTTAGACTTGTTGTGCACTCAACCAAGTTTGCCTAGTGTGCCATCCATCATGCCATTGCCATTGGCACCTCAAGTAGGGTAGGGATTTGGGCTCACACCAAAATCCCTTACATCTTCCCTTTCACGTGCAAGCCATGGTCAACAACAGCTCTGACTTTGACCCATGCTTATCTCCTTTAGGCACCATTAGAACCTCCGTTGCCACCACTGTGGTGGGATCCACCACTACCGTAGCCTTTGCCACCACTGCAGCCACCTCCTTAACCACACTAGCCGTGTTCATGACCACCTCCATAGCTGTCAGCATTGGAACTAGAGAACCATAGAACCAAAGAGAAGGACAGGTCACCCCTAGCAATTCCTTTTGCAGATCGTTCACCAGAGGGCATCAGATCCATTCC
>JZKD02S2392150.1:221191-236012 GCA_000966675.3 Picea glauca | reverse complement strand
CATTGCTATATTAATTAACATTGATCTCATTGATATCTATTGTTACAATTGCTAATCTATTGACATCAGATAGTTATATGAAGTACTAACCCATTGAAATATAGCTTGCATATATCGTTTTGCTATTGTTTTGTTTCGGGCAGGTGTTTTCATTTGGGGCTACACTTCATTATTGGCTGTTTAGCCGGACTATCTGATCTTGGTGGTAACCTGTGAGGAGGGACTTTCACTTTGACCTTTATACCTTGGCCTCTTCAAAACCCCAGGTTACCGGGGACGTCTCCCCTGGGCCTAACCTCCCTAAATAGAAAGAACCTCCCCATTGTGGTGACATTGGGTGGGGTAGGTTCCTGTTACGCCAGTTTGTCCTTTATCTTCTAGCCATTTGGCAATGGTAATGTGATATCGGGTGGTGCATTTGGCAAGCAATGGATATTAGTTTCGATGTAATGGATTAATGGAATTGGTTAATGTTGGCTGGCTAGCGTGTACTACGTAATTGAATGAGTAGAGGATGTAAGCGACGCGCATTTACTGCACGTCACTCCATACCTCTCCCACTGGCCATCACCCTAGCTTGACTATTGTTCAATTGTTGTTCGCTGTCGTTAAGCTCCGATATTCAGGCAAGGAAGGAACTGCTCGACCAAGCTCGCATTTTTAAGGCCATTTGATTACAGGTATGTTTTTTTCGCCATCCATGAACTCGCTCTGGTTATGAAATAAATATTGGCTCGGTGATGTATTGGTTTGTGTTTTTCTTAAAGCTAGCAACTGTGTGAACTCATGGTGTTTCTCTGGAATGGTTGTTGTGTGGTATTCGTTGCAAATGGAAAATTGGATGGTTGAAGTCACGATTTCATTTACTATTCTGTGTGGTGGAAGCCATGAAGGCTCTCTGTTGTCTCTATGGGTTTTTGTTGGAGGGTTTCATTCGGTTTAGACTTGCTGGCCGTCTCCTCATAGTCTTGTAACCTTCCCGGTCGTACTTGGTGTTATGGGGTTGCTGTGTTTGATTTTGAACTACCTTGGGTCACGACATATCGTTTTCCACCTGGCCGTGAGCTTGTTTTATGTTATCGGTTTTTGCACAAGTTGGTTATGGTGGCTATTATGCCAAGAGGCTTGCTTAGGGTTGGTTACTATTACATGGCTCTGCTTTTATATCAACATTATTCGGTTTTTTTTGGGTAAAACCAAGAGGGTTATGCCCTGTGTGTTCCGGTGTTATTATTGGCCAGTAAGAACCATCTGCTCCTCTGTTCATAGTCTCTCCTACCTGGTGTGAACTGTCACCCTGTCTTGCAAGCTAATGGTTATGTAGCATGTGTGTTCACTGTGTTGTCTTGAAGGGTTCTCACCTGCTGTTGGTATGGTCGACTCCAGTCTCCCTGTGTTGGTTCCACCGAGCGAACCCTTGATTATTTAAAGCTCGATTTTGGTAAATGAACCAGTTACACCCTGTAGGGTATTTTGTGACTGTTATGAGTTGGTGGAATAACGTTGACAGTGGTTTTTATTATTGGTATATAGTCGCCTCATTATTTATTATGACAGTTGAATCGATAGCTCGACATAGTTAAAGTGGTTGATTTGAGAAGTTGTAAATGGGCATACAATCGCTGCCTCCTTTTGTGATAACAATTGGATTGATAACTCAACATTGTTTTATGTTTTGATTTGGAGTAATTAGACATGTACAGTCATAGAAATGTTCTTTGCGTTTTGAGTGGTTTGTGTGTTCCTACAGCGTGATATAAATTGTTTTGGTGGTTGCTGTGTGTTTAATATGTCCCGATCAGGATCGTTACAAATTGGAAATTTGATGTCAGAGACTTGGCTTTCTGCTGTGTATGTTTTATGGATATCGTGCATCGTATCGTTTGATTGCACCATCAGAGATGGGCACAGGTTTTATAATAGTATGGTTTCATTGCAATTTAATTGTTAAAATGGAATCGGGCACGTTTTAAAAGAACTTGTGTATGTGTTTGATTTGGGGAAATAATTTATGGACAGTGGTTGATGGTTTTGATGCTGAACAGAGTTGAAACAAATGACTGTGTGTTCATTGGGATTTGTTTTAAATATTAAATGGAAGAAGTGAGAGGAAACATAATTCTTATATAGGTTGTTTGGAAGGCATATTGTTTTTGAATATGATGACATTGTGTTAATTAAAAGTGTTAAAGATTTAAATGTGGACAGTGAAACAAGTTTAACACACATAAATGGTTAAATTGACCACAATAATTGTTAATTGGTGATGGGATAATGGTTTTGAATACAAAACTGTTTTATGGATTACTTAATTAATTTTTCGAACAATATCTGCTCTTTTCCCCTACCATTATTTCACTTTTCACTAATTACAATCCTATCGCCTTCCCATATTCATTCTTCACTCCCTGTTCCTAAAATTTAATTACAGTTAAGGGAAACTCTGTATTATGACAGTTTAATATCAGATCGATGGATTACAGTGATATATTTTCTTTGATTTACACTACAATTGATTGTGTGTTGTCTGTGAGCAGTAACCATGATTTTTTCCCCCTCATTTTAATATTTTTCGCTCAATACAACCCCTCGCATATCCCAGAACCTTTTGTTCACCTCCTGCTCATTGACAACTATTAAACAATTTGTATGGATTGGATTGCATGAGTTTGATATGTTGCTGAGCCAAATTTTATTTCATATTTTAAAAAAGAGTTGTCATGTATTGTTGTTAAAGAAACTATTTGCTAATCAATTACACATCCAGGAATGAGCTTTTTCAGCAGAGGTAGCCATGGCAGAGGTAACCGAGGGAGAGGTAATTGGAACAGGGGCCCTAGAAGGCCAAGATTCTCCAAACACTTTGATGCAGACTCGCAAGAGTTAGGCCAACTATTTCAAGCTGGTTTTTTTAATTGGATTGGGCAAGGAGTGGTCCAACCTAGTCCTGAAAGGCCTCCCTTCCAAGCCCCACAGGTCCCTGGTATTCCCGTGCCTCCTCATGTCTCACTACAACCTGAAGTTCTCGAAAACGACGGATGTCAAGAGATTGTCCACCCGACAGTCTCCCAACATCGTGGCTGGCCTAACTTGTCTTTACCTGCTCTCCCGCCTATCAATTAAATTGTCCAAGCTGCCCCTGACCACTCACGAGTTCAGTCTTCCCATGCAAGCAAAAGGTTGAAAACCGAGGTCCACCATGCCCCTGACAAAGGAAAAGCCACTGCTGCCCCTTCCTCACCCTCCAATGGCTTTGATAAATCTGTGTCCTCCTGCATGCATTTGAGGGACGATTGCTCTCATGTGATCAACGAGATTAGTCCTAAAGGCTCCACACAGCCTAAGGCAAATTCAGAGAGATCAGAAGGTGACAACAACAACAAGGGAAGGATTGCCTCTCAGAGTGGGAAATATGGACTTTAAGTTTTTTATTTATTAATTGTTGAGAACGATTGACTTCTGAAATTTTGGACAACATGCTAATTTTGGATATATGAGTAATATATTTTGGAAATAATTTCAAATATCATTGAGATAAATTGTCAAATATGAATGTGGTGATGGGAGTCACAAGGAAAAGCTACAACTTGAAGTTCTTGAAAACGACGGATGTCAAGAGATTGTCCACCCGACAGTCTTCCAACATTGTGGCTGGCCTAACTTGTCTTTACCTACACCCCCGCCTATCAATCAAATTGTCCAAGCTTCCCCTGACCACTCATGAGTTCAGTCTTCCCATGCAAGCAAAAGGTTGAAAACCGAGGTCCACCATGCCCCTGACAAAGGAAAAGCCACTGCTGCCCCTTCCTCACCCTCCAATGGCTTTGATAAATCCGTGTCCTCCCGCATGCATTTGAGGGACGATTGCTCTCATGTGATCAACGAGATTAGTCCTAAAGGGTCCACACAGCCTAAGGCAAATTCAAAGAGATCAAAAGGTGACAACAACAACAAGGGAAGGATTGCCTCCCAGAGTGGGAAATATGGATTTTAAGTTTTTTATTTATTAATTGTTGAGAACAATTGACTTTTGAAATTTTGGACAACATGCTATTTTTGGATATACGAGTAATATATTTTGGAAATAATTTCAAATATCATTGAGATAAATTGTCAAATATGAATGTGGTGATGGGAGTCACAAGGAGGGATGTTTTGTTTAATTAACTAGTTGTGTTATGATTGTTAAAAGCTAAAGAGAGTCACAAGGGGTCCCACCTACTAGTTATTATTTATTTAAAAACCCTTATTATGATTTATTACTTTCCCCCCTAATTAAAAAGTTGGTTGAGTTTTAGTTAAATTAACTAAGGAAGTAGTTCAACTACTTGAACCAATTCTAATTTGCTTAAAGGCAAAAGGAAAGGGAGGAACAAGAGGAGAATAGAAGGAGAAGCATACTAAGGTTTGTTCTTTGAGTTTTGTTGAGATAATTCAGTTTTCATTCATTCCTTAATTCATTAGAAGTCTAATTCTTTTTTATGATAGCAGGGTCCTATTGTAGACAACAAGATTCAGGGTTGAATCACATCATTCAGACACTTGTTTTTCAGAGGTCTTGATCTATCTTTGATAGTCTGTGTAGACTTGTTTGTTTGTGAATAGATTTCATGACTGACAAAGGCTATTGTGCAGAGTCGAGTGGGCAACAATCTATGGCAAGTTGATCCAACTTTTAAAGTTCAGTTTTTAATTTTCTGTTAGAAGTCCTTTTCTATGTTTCATCGGGGACGTCTAAGTTTGACTTTGGTCCAAAACTTCCTCAAGAAATTTTGTAAAGAGAACGATTATTTGATGAATTGGAATGAAATAAAGGATTGCTTTATGTCTCATCTGTTCTGATTATTGACTTGGTGTCTTTACTACTGTCTCTATATTTATTTTAGCATCTGATATGTTCAAAAAATTACGTAAATAATGAATTTTTCAGGAAGCTTTTATTTATAAAAAACCGGCCTAAGCACTTGTAAACAATATTTGTGAGTTAGGATACCAATTTTGATGGCTATAAATCTAGGGTGATATTCCCGTCCATCTTGCTTTAGCCAAGCAAGATCTGAAAATGCTTGAGTAAGATCATTTCATATATTTTCTTCAATAGTGTGCTCACAAACCCTAGAAGACTAGCGCCCAAAAGAGGTGCACACTTCAACCCAAGAACAAGTACTTGCTGAAATTTCCAAACTCACACTTGTGTTATATTTCCTCAATGGGGAAATTACCTTTATTTATATTAGACTGGTCATATCAAAAGTAGTGTCTATTGGCACAACAGGGCCAACCTCAATAACTCAAAATATAATTAATAATTACCATATTAATTATCTTTTACTTTATGGTGGGGCCGACCTGTACCCTTTACATCACAAATAGGGTTACAAGTAAGTTTGAGTCTTGGACAATATAGCAAGGGATCTCATACACCCACTAGTGCTCAGCCACTAGGGGTACATCCATCTGTGCTCAGCCATAGGGACGTCCAAGTCTATCTCACTACGTCTCACAGGAGAATCATCAGAATACTAACTCACTAGTGCTCAGCGACTAGGATCACGTTCACCTGTGCTCAACCACACGAACGTCCTATTCAATAGATCTCTATCTCATTGTGTCTCACAGGAGAATCATTTGGAGTATCACATCATCTCAACTCTTTGCTCAAAGGAGAACAATACATCGTTTCATCTCCGTCTCAGAGAGAACGACACACCCAACTCATGGGCTTCCTCACCCCACACAAGGGCACACAATGTTCCTTCTCCGTCTCAGAGAGGAAGAACACACCCTTCTCATGGGCACACCCAACTCATGGGCTCTCTCTCAGCATGACTCACTCAGTTTGTGTTCTGGAGGATGTCTCACGCAACTGTAATCATTAACACGACCAACTGCTTAGATGTAGGTAGGGATAATTTTAAGGATGAAAATTTATATTAAAATGTAGAAACCTGGACTAATCTTACTAGTCCTTAATATGAAAAATGTAAAATGTTTGGCAATAGTTTTGTAAAAATATTCAAATTTCTAAGGATTTTATATAGTTTCTATAAATTCTTCGCTATTTTTAAGGTAAAATAATTTTATTCTATGGAATTTAGGCGAATCGTTTTTAGAAAAAATGGAAATTGGCCAATCTTTTTTTGGGAAAACCATGGAAAATTAGTCCATTTGCAAAATTTAGCTCCTAAAATCATCTATGGATGTAGGTAAGCTTGACACCAATAACTCGAGCAATTCAATAATTGTTATGGCTATAGCCACTGGATAATTATACCATCAATTTAATCATGGAGAAGTCACATTATATATACCACATATGCATGGTCAATGTTGGGAATTGAGTTGTGGGTGAATAAATGCAAGGTTATTCAGTGATATTACGCATCGATATAACTAGCTGATCCAGTGTATGCCTATAGGAAATTCACGTATGGCAAAGAGGTGGCAACCAAGTTGAAAGAAGGTGGTGTTGTATTTAGCATCGGAAAGGTACTTCCACATTGCCTTGGTTTCTAGCATGTGGAAGTTGTCACTAATACCTCTCAGGACTTAGGGAATTTACTTTATTTGAGTATTAATTAAAGTGAATGACCTTTTAGAATTAATGGAGTTTAATTAAGTTAAGTGCCTAAGTTTTTGGCATTAGTAACTTAAGTGAGTTAATTAAATCCTAGCCATTAGATCTAAAATGAAGGTGAGATTTAATCTCAGCCCTTGATCATTTTAGAGATCCAGGGTTAATTCAGCAATATAAAAGGCATCCTAAGTGAGAGGATGAGACTCACATAAAGTACATTGGAGAAAAGAAGGACTCTTTTCTTATGTGCTTGTGTCACACACAGGATGAGTGAGTGAGATCTCATTGAGTGGATAGATAAGGACTTCCATCCAAGTGTGTAGGGGCAGCGTGAGAGGAAAGGAGCAAAGGGGAGCAAGGGAGATATCAACCAGGTAGGCTAGGCTATTTGCTGCATTGTATTTTCCTCAGACGGGCCATTATCCCAATATTTTATTTAATAAAATCAACTCAGGTGTTGGTTTTCCCTTCAGGGTTTTTCCAGGGGTGTTTACCTAGATATCTTGTGTGTAACGTGTTTGGTTTTCGTTTGATTTGCTTCTGTTATAATTCGTTAAATAACTCAGCTGTGCATTCATTAAATAAAGTGATTTTGTTTGGAATAAACTGTCGGGTGCTCGGTTAAGAAAATTAACATGGTATCAGAGCTGCAGTTATGAAGGTGGAAACCAGATTTGCACAAATCAAGAGATTTTGCAGCACATAAAAGTTCTTTAATTTTGCAGGTCTGCAGGGAGGGTTTTTAAATCCAGAAATTAAAAAAAAAGTCGAAAGCCGTAGGGCCACCGTACAACAACTGTACGATTGCCGTATGAGCCATACTATGTACCACTGAGTACGCTGTAGATCTGTTGAGGTGAAGATCATGCTGTTTACTGAGTATTGGGCACCAGTGGGGGTCGACTCGAGTAGGTAAAGATCCGGGTCATGAGCAGAGGACACGAGCGACAGAGGAAGTGGTCGAAAAGGTGTGCACCGTCAGAGAGGATTGACAGCGGTGCAGAGATGCACGGGTGTGACAGACAGAGAGAGTTGACTACAATCACCGGGTGAAGGAATCTGGTAGCAGAGTTGAGATCAGCTGAGTGTGGGGCCGCTTGGACCGTTGGCTGAGAGAGCCGCGCGGGAGGAGAAGTTTGTAGCAGCGATTGTGGGTGCCGTGAGAGCCGTGGCTGTGGACGCAACAAAAGTGGTGATGGATAGTGATAGATCCGAGGGAGACAACAAAGGCAATGACAGAGATTCGACAACGCGGGCCAGCGGGTAAGGTGTGAAGAAGTCGGGTGGCAAGAGAGAGGCGACAAAAGGGTGATGACTCTAGGCGGTGGTGCGTAGAGTCGCTGGGCTGTAGCCACAGTTGTCGGTAGCAGCCGTAGACTGCAGCTGCAACTACAACGCATGGAGAAAGCCGTCGACTGGGCCGAGGAGTAGGCCGCTCCCAGCAGCCAGCCGGTCGAGCCAACCACCGACAGGGTCAGCAAGGTCGTCGACTGAGCCAGACAGTGCCATAGTGAAATATCCCAAACCCAACTGATCTGGATATCTACTGCTGAACTAGTGTTTTGACTCTCAGATCTGATACTCTGAGGGTTTCTGGATGCGTTTTTCGTTAATTGTTTAACATGCTTGGTGATTTTCACATGTGTGTGTCATACAAATAATGTTTAAGCAGTATATACGATGCATGCGAAATAAGGAACAAACACCATCTCAATAGTATGTATTATGGGGAAAAAGCAGGAAATACAAAGATATGCTGAAAGCAGAGAAATAAAGATCAGCTAGATCTCATGGATTATCACTGGAATACAAAGAAACTAATACAAAATACCCGTGATCAGAAGATGTAGATAGATTTGCACATGCACAGATAGATCCACAAAATGCAGTTCCGGAAACTCACGAAAATTGCTGCAAATGCTGGAAAACTCGCCCTAGTGGCTATACTGGACAAAACGGCCTGGAAACTGCCCCAAACTGAGCGCCTTGGCCTCTAGGCTCCTCCCGGTAACTATCAGACTGAAGATCTGACCTCTGAAGCTCTGGATGTCATCCCCTGGGGGTTTGCACACCTCCTAGGCTCTGTGAGTACGCCCTAATGATTCCACCTTCGGAATCCGATGATATCTGTCTTGAATTGTGCGCCTTGGCCTCCCCTGTAATGGGTCAGAAGGGTTTCCTCTGATCTGATCCAGAAAGCCTCCTGGAACCCCAAACGTCCCTCCTCAAGAGCTGCGCACTTTTTGGCTGGCTGACGCGTCCTGGTAGATTCCACCGTTAGAATTTGATGATTGGTGTCTCAAAAGAAGCGCCCTGGCTGATCCTCAACACGGTCGGAAGGAATCGATGAGATAAGCCCTGGTCTTGTGCAACTACACAAAACCCTCTCTAACCCTTGCGCCCTCATATTGACTGAGCTGCGCAATCACTGCAATAGATCTGGATACTCCTGAACTAGCATGGTGAAATACCTGGATGGAATCTCCGACATGCTAGGGTGTGTCTTCCAACACCAAAACCAATCTAGGTGGTGGTTTCCTTCAGAAATCCACAAAACAACAAAGAGGTCGATTTCCTCCTCTGGAACTCTCTCAACATCAAATCATAACATAATGAGGAATTAGGTCGAATTCCTCCTTTACTACCTTTCCCGTTTTAATTCTCCGTTGACATCACCTCAGCAAGGCGCTTTTCCTCCTAAGGCGAGTGATTAATTAATTAAGTTTCCCCCTCAACACCTTTTTCTTCTATTTCTTCGTTGACTTTAGCTTAAGTGACTTTTCCTATGCTTTTTGGCTTAATTCATCGTTTAACCACTTATTCACCCTTATTTCTCCTCTTGTTCCCTGTTTGTGCTTGAATATAGTCTACGGGAACAAATAGACTACTAAGTCACTCCCTACTGGCCTACTCGACATCACACACAGAGCTTCCCAACAGTAGACCGCAGGGGCCACAGGGCTGAGACAGTCGCCGAGCATAAATACGGATAGCTCCAGGCAACAGGTAGAAATCTGGGCAGTAGGTTCGGGCAGCGGGTCTAGGAAACAAAATTTGAGTTTTTCAGCAAGTTGTAGAGATGGCTGTAACATGTTTGCGATTTGAGGACAGGTTAGATGGGGTTTCCAACTATAATCCTAGGAAGGAGAGAATAATTTTGGTGTTGATAGAGAACGGGATCTGGGGATTTGCCAATACTTAGGTCACTCCAAAAGATCCAACACAATTGGTCATCCATAATTAGAAGGATGTGAAAGCTAGGCACATAATTTTAGATGGATTAAAGGATCATTTGATCCCTCATTTATCTAGAAAGAGCACTGCCAGGGGCATGTGGGAGGCTCTGAAGGCAAAATGGTGTTGAGAGAGAAGCTTAGAGACACAGAGATGACAAGATCAGACATGGTGACAACTTATCTCACTCGGATTTGATAGGTTCAAGATGAACTGGCTGTAATCGGGGAGATAATAGATGTGTAATATTCCCAAGCAGGATTGCCAGGAACATTGGTTGAAAAATTGTTTGTTTGTTGTGTGTTTGTGAAATATTTTGCAGGTTGTCCTTCAAATTTGCACATGGGATGGATTAACAAGTTTTCTCAACGTATAATGATGGAAATTGGAACAAGATACAACAATAACAAGATGCTAACAATGCACACGAGAAGATAGTCACAAACTTCATATTTGACCTTTATTTAATATATAAGCTAACCTCAGTACAAGAGGTATACAGATCTGGAAAATATATGAATAATATGGATGTTGTGGCTGTAGAAACCTCCACGATACAAGCAAGAGAATGGTATGAACTCTCCTGGACCTCCAATAGTTGCATGCAAAGACTGATGAGCTCAACTTCTTTCCCTCCCTCAAGACTGGCACGTTTCTTGGGAGATTTGTGCACTTTCTAGCTGTAGGAACCCAAGCAATTTCGGCCTCTATGGATCTGGCCTCCAAACCCCTGCAAATAGATGCCCAACCGTAGATCTGAGGATGGCAAACTCCTGAGAAGATATCCTTTAGCTGTAGCAAGGGATTTGGCTCACCAACTCACTGTATCAACTAGAACCAATGTGCCCTCCTTCAAGAAATTCGCACAACTTGAAGAGTCTCTGAATATGGCATGCAAACCCTCAACACAATGATGAGAAAAGGAGTCCTGGTGGTGAACAATACTCTTGTAGTGAGATCTCCTACAAACCCAAGATCCACAAGCTCCCACGAACTCCTGTCTCATGCACAATGCGCCCCTGCTCTACAGAGAAACCCCAAGACTATGCCTTGCTTCCTCAACTTGCTTCTGAAACTGAACTGAACTGCAATAGAATGGTGAGGGAGGAATCTTTCACCTCCTTGGCCAAGCTTGGACTAGGAACAGAGGGATCTTTCACCTCCTTGCTGATCTCTAGGGTTTATTCAGTCAAAATCCTCGAAACCCCCAAGTACCATGGGCTCTCTAGCTAAGAAGCCAGACATCAAAATATCAATCAACATAATGAGAGAATAGAAGCCCCTATCTCTCTTTGATACCTCCTTTCACCTTTTTCAGTCAAGTGACTTTTAATTCATCTTATAATATTTCTTCATAAATCACTTTATTAATTTAATTACCCCTTTGACTCCAAAAAGTGATTAATTCGCCCCTATGACTTCTCCTGCCACTGAAAGTCACTTTTAATCATTCTATCCTGTAGATATTTTCGTCCCGATTCCAACGAGATATTACACTAAGATGTTTCTCCAAGAAACAAGCTCCAAATAGCACCTTTAGTGTAATTAATTAAAATATGCTCAGTAATAACACAAAATTACGAAAATCGTCAGAATGCAATGAAACCAAGGACAAGTTGTGTGGAATGAATCCTGATGATGAAATATGATGAATAATGTGAGTCGAGCCCATACAACAACTCAAAACTGTTTGAGTTCACTGCCACTCCCAATTGGCTACTTTGGCCAGCCTCCTAAACTGCAACATAAGGGAATCCAAAAATGGGGACATTACAGTCCTCCCTGCTCGAATATTGCTTGTCCTCAAGCAATAGCTGAATCAAACTATGTATGATCTCAAGGTCCTATAGCCACCTGTGTGACATGAAGTACTCTCCCCTCAAAACATGGTCCCTCATAGTGCTCGCCATGCATGCTCCCATAATGCTCATGATGAGTAGAACGATCATGTGTAGTAGATGCTCAGTCAACTCTTAGGCAACCGCTCTACTTGGATCTCAATTGCATCAACCACTGGACTACCAGTTACTCTAATCCCTGGATTCCAAATCAAGATGTGAACTGCAGTGCCCTGTAAAGTATAGTCCCGTAAGACATCAACGAAAAAGAATCTCCTGAAGATCCCCAACCAATAGAGAAAGTAAATACAATATCCATCCCTCAAGGAATCTCTCATCCAAACCTGTCCCTAAACTACCACCTCCGGTAGTATTCAAAACCTCTACTAACCAAGAAGATGACCTACTCATGTACCTGATCCTCAACCAAGGAGACCCATCCTACCACATAGTGTTCTCATCTCCATCTGATCTCAAATTCCCCCAACAATGGAAGGAACCAATCATGAACGTCCCTGAAACTCCCATATGCTCTAGAAGAGCACCAAACCTTGCATCAAATAACTCTGATAGTGCCATACCACATATCTCGATGCCTGCTAAATTGTAAACCTCCAGCTGAAGTGTATTGATAGCTGTGCTGTTTTGTCCATGATCATTAAACTCAACCTCCCTGCCAACCCACACTGTTGCCTGTGGTGTCCCATACTCCGACAATATCCCTATGATGTCAGCCCTACTATATAACTCTAGTACACTAGGGTCGAGAGAAGCTAACATACTCTCCCAACTCAGCACTGAAACAAGGGTGGCTAAGGAATCATGCCCTGACTCATGATGCTGACATACCAAACATGCCCCCATATGCCTCTTGACATCGTCCTCTAGATCCTCCCAGGAGAATCTCTCTCTGATTTGCTGACGGGTCCTGAAGATCTCTGTCACTACCTGCTGCGATCATACATCCTGCCAACTAACCTCATAGTCCTCATCGGAAGCATCCGTCCTACTATGCTCCTCGTCCTCATCCCGATGAGACTCTGAACCTATATCAACTTCTGAAATATCCTCTGTCCCACGTTTGAAGATACTCTCCATCACGCCTAAGGCTCCATTTGATTGTCTCGGGTGAACCTCCCCTATCCTGTTGCATGTAACAGAGTATCCTCTGTCAGGATGACTCTGTCTAAAACTCTCCAAGTCCCATGCAACTGACTATCTTCCCCAATGCGGCTGTATATAATGAAAGTTTTGGGGAAGGCTAACAAAAATACCTGCAACTGTATGTAGAACTGGGAAGTATCATATGCTTTGGTCAATCCCAAAGGCTTGACCAAAAACACATCCACTGACATCCAAGGTGAATAGTTGTCTGGACTCCACACTAATCTCATGCCATCATGTTCAACGATAGGTGACTCCACATAATGATGGTCCCCCTGGATCCCCCTGTACACCTCTGCCTGCTCCTGTGGACTATTGCTCATCAATGTATGCCCTTGTATACCCATGCAAACTCCTGTATCGTCCTGCATCATCATGTATTCTGAGTGTACTGCTGGGTCAACCTCTACATGGGTGTCCACTAATCCTGGAACCCAAATGGATGTGTCTTCATATTTGCCCCTGGCTTTGGAATCCCCATGTGTATGTGTAGGACCGATTGCCTCAAAGGTCCTCATGAATGGTGGTCCTTGTGACACATGAACATCCTCGAGCGTCTCCTAGTCACATCTCTCTATAATCATCAGTGGTCCTGGGTATCCCTCTTGCTCCTCCAAGTATGAGTGCCTCCTCCTCTAGGATGCACCCTCTCACAAGCTAGATGCGCCTCCTCTCTTTGGATGTGCCCCTCCACTAGCTTGTGTGCCTCCTCTCTAGAATGCACCCTTGCTCGAACACTTGTGCCCAACCTCCAAGAATACCCTTCAAGGAAGCTTGCACCCTCAATGGCTTCTCCTCCAAACCCTTGACCTCATGTGCCCTTCTTCTCCTCAAGAAATGCACCCAAGTCTTCTTCCTCTCTTCCTCTCCTTCATTGAACTCTCTCAAGTGACAATGAATCTCTCTTTACCACTTTTGCCTCCTTTAGCCTCTCTTAGGCCAAACCTAGAAGATCAAGGGCTTAGATTAGATCTATCCCAAGTCTAATCAACGAATGAGATTACATCTCACAAATCTCATTTGGAAACCCACTTTGACTTAAGTTTCCATAGTTTGCTCTATGTTCATTAATTCACTTTACTCAAGTGAATTAAATGTCACTTTAGACTTAAGTGACTAATTTCACTTTATGACTTAAGTGAATAAAGTCAATATGAAATTAGAACATAAGGTAATAGCATGAGGGTAATACTCTCCCCCTTTGTGTTTAGAGACTCACAAACACAAGGGGACCACTTTGCTTGGTACCCAAATCTCAACATAGACAAGGAAAACTAATAACGTAGTAAATCCACAAGTTAGATTACATATCTCTCTCATTTACAGTCCCACTATTCACTGACAACCATTTATATCAAAGAGAAGCTCTACTATCAATACAGAAACAAGTTGACACCATATAACAATAACACACAAATAACACATTACACATAGAGACATTGTTTAACCTGGAAACCCAAATAGGAAAGCTAGCTTGGAATGGTTGCTCAACTTTCATTTCAACAATCTCTGGTTACAATGCAGTTTGTGGCTCCTGTCTATCCTCCACTCTTGGTGAGCAAAAGCACTACCATGAGCATCTAATAACAAGTAGATGTAGGAGAGTTGGTGTTATGGGAAGGCCAAGGGACTGACCTTTCAGTTCCCTTTCCTCTCTCTCTTTTCCTCTTCTATTCTTTTTTATTTTATTTTATTTTAATTAATTCATTGTTTTCTTCTCCTTTGTCTTATTCCACTTTACTTTGCATTGTCTTTTACATAGTTACTAACCTTCCTTAATTGCCGAATTGCCTTCGATATTGAGGCTTACAACCATTGCTTTGTGTTCAAATCCATTTCAGATCAGTTTCTTAGTATTTAAATCTTCCTTCAAGGCCAACGTACTTTTTCCTTGTTGATCCAATTTAAGGTTTTTGTATAAACGATGACATGTTCTAACCAAGAATTCAAACGCTATCCCTATAGGAGAAGAATTTTGGGAAAGACCAAATTAAAGTGCACAACATAT
>JZKD02S2392150.1:87018-98012 GCA_000966675.3 Picea glauca | reverse complement strand
CTTGTCCTTGGTTTCATTGCATTCTGACGATTTTCGTAATTTTGTGTTATTACTGAGCATATTTTAATTAATTACACTAAAGGTGCTATTTGGAGCTTGTTTCTTGGAGAAACATCTTAGTGTAATATCTCGTTGGAATCGGGACGAAAATATCTACAGGATAGAATGATTAAAAGTGACTTTCAGTGGCAGGAGAAGTCATAGGGGCGAATTAATCACTTTTTGGAGTCAAAGGGGTAATTAAATTAATAAAGTGATTTATGAAGAAATATTATAAGATGAATTAAAAGTCACTTGACTGAAAAAGGTGAAAGGAGGTATCAAAGAGAGATAGGGGCTTCTATTCTCTCATTATGTTGATTGATATTTTGATGTCTGGCTTCTTAGCTAGAGAGCCCATGGTACTTGGGGGTTTCGAGGATTTTGACTGAATAAACCCTAGAGATCAGCAAGGAGGTGAAAGATCCCTCTGTTCCTAGTCCAAGCTTGGCCAAGGAGGTGAAAGATTCCTCCCTCACCATTCTATTGCAGTTCAGTTCAGTTTCAGAAGCAAGTTGAGGAAGCAAGGCATAGTCTTGGGGTTTCTCTGTAGAGCAGGGGCGCATTGTGCATGAGACAGGAGTTCGTGGGAGCTTGTGGATCTTGGGTTTGTAGGAGATCTCACTACAAGAGTATTGTTCACCACCAGGACTCCTTTTCTCATCATTGTGTTGAGGGTTTGCATGCCATATTCAGAGACTCTTCAAGTTGTGCGAATTTCTTGAAGGAGGGCACATTGGTTCTAGTTGATACAGTGAGTTGGTGAGCCAAATCCCTTGCTACAGCTAAAGGATATCTTCTCAGGAGTTTGCCATCCTCAAATCTACGGTTGGGCATCTATTTGCAGGGGTTTGGAGGCCAGATCCATAGAGGCCGAAATTGCTTGGGTTCCTACAGCTAGAAAGTGCGCAAATAGTTGAGCTCATCAGTCTTTGCATGCAACTATTAGAGGTCCAGGAGAGTTCATACCATTCTCTTGCTTGTATCGTGGAGGTTTCTACAGCCATGACATCCATATTATTCATATATTTTCCAGATCTGTATACCTCTTGTACTGAGGTTAGCTTATATATTAAATAAAGGTCAGATCTGAAGTTTGTGACTATCTTCTTGTGTACATTGTTAGCATCTTGTTATTGTTGTATCTTGTTCCAATTTCCATCATTATACGTTGAGAAAACTTGTTAATCCATCCCATGCGCAAATTTGAAGGACAACCTGCAAAATATTTGACAAACACACAACAAACAAACAATTTTTAAACCAATGTTCCTGGCAATCCTGCTTGGGAATATTACACATCTATTATCTCCCCGATTACAGCGAGTTCATCTTGAACCTATCAAATCCGAGTGAGATAAGTTGTCACCATGTCTGATCCTGTCATATTTGTGTCTCTAAGCTTCTCTCTCAGCACCATTTTGCGATTCTCATTTTTACTCTTAAATAAAGCCTTCAGAGCCTCTCACATGCCCCTGGCAGTGCTCTTTCCAGATAAATGAGGGATCAAATGATCCTTTACTCCGTCTAAAATTATGTGCCTAGCTTTCGCATCCTTCTGATTATGGATGACCAATTATGTTGGATCTTTTGGAGTGACCTAAGTATTGGCAAATCCCCAGATCCCGTTCTCTCTCAACACCAAAATGATTCTCTCCTTCCAAGGATTATAGTTGGAAACCCCATCTAACCTGTCCTGAAATCGCAAACATGTTGCAGCCATCTCTACAACTTGTTGAAAAACTCAAATTTTGTTGCCTGGACCCGCTGCCCGAACCTACTGCCCAGATTTCTACCCGCTGCCTGGAGTTGTCCATATTTATGTCCGACGACTGTCTCAGCCTTGTGGCCCCTGCGGTCTACTGTTGGGAAGCTCTGTGTGATGTCGAGTAGGCCAGTAGGGAGTGACTTAGTAGTCTATTTGTTCCCGTAGACTATAGTCAAGCACAAATAGGGAACAAGAGGAGAAAGAAGGGTGAATAAGTGGTTAAACGATGAATTAAGCCAAAAAGCATAGGAAAAGTCACTTAAGCTAAAGTCAACGAAGAAATAGAAGAAAAAGGTGTTGAGGGGGAGACTTAATTAATTAATCACTCACCTTAGGAGGAAAAGCGCCTAGCTGAGGTGATGTCAACGGAGAATTAGAATGGGAAAGGTATTAAAGGAGGAATTCAACCTAATTCCTCATTATGTTATGATTTGATATTGAAAGAGTTCCAGAGGAGGAAATCGACCTCTTTGTTGTTTTGTGGATTTCTGGAGGAAACCACCAGCAAGATTGGTTTCGGTGTTGGAAGACACACCCTAGCCTATCGGAGATTCCATCCAGGTATTTCACTGTGCCAGTTCAGGAGTATTCAAATCTATTGCAGTGATTGCGTAGCTCAGCCAATGAGGGTGCAAGGGTTAGAGAGGGTTTTGTGTAGCTGCACGAGACCAGGGCTTATCTCACCGATTCCTTCCAACCCAGTTGAGGATCAGCCAGGGCGCTTCTTTTGAGCCACCAGTCATCAGATTCTGATGGTGGAATCTACCAGGGCGCATCAGCCAGCCCGAAAGTGCGTAGCTCTTGAGGAGGAATGTTTGCGGTTCCAGGAGGCTTTCCGGATCAGATCAGAGGAAACCCTTCCGACCCATTACAGGGGAGGCCAGGGCACACATTTCAAGACAGATATCATTGGATTCCGAAGGTGGAATCACTAGGGCGCACTCACAGAGCCTAGGAGCTGCGCAACCCCCCAGGGGATGACATCCAGAGCTTCAAAGGTCAGATCTTCAGTCCAACAGTTACCGGGAGGAGCCTAAAGGCCAAGGTGCTCAGTTTGGGACAGTGTCCAAGCCGTTCTATTGAGTATAGCCACCAGGGCGAGTTTTCCAGCATTTGCAGCAGTTGCCGTGAGTTTCTGAAATTGCATTTTGTCGATCTATCCATGCATGTGCAAATCTATCTGCATCTTCTGATCACGGGTATTTTGTATTAGTTGCTTTGTATTCCAATGACGATCCATGAGATCTAGTTGATCATTATTTCCTGCTTTTTCCCCATAATACATACTATTGAGATGGTGTTTGTTCCTTATTTCATATGCATCGTATATATTGCTTTAACATTATTTGTATGACAAGCACATGCGAAAATCACCAAGCATGTTAAACAATTAACTCAAACGCACCCAAAAACCCCCAAAGTATCAGATCCGAGAGTCAAAACACTAGTTCAGCAGTAGATATCCATATCAGATGGCCATCAGCACACAGATGATCCATCACAATGTGAGCACTATAGGTGCCAATGTCGCAGGAGGAGCGAGTGGTTCAGGAGGACACCAAGGAGGTGGGGCCAGTGGCTCCAGTGGATCACAGGGCAAAGCGAGTGGACACCCTTCACCTATTCATGCCTATACATCATCTGGGAGGATTCCTCGACCTTTATATCCATAGTTCTAGGGAGGACAGCCAAGGCATGCAGGGGGACAAGCAGTGCCACAGGACCCATTCGGAGAGTACAGGAGAGATTACGTGGCACTAGGACCAAAGTTCCATGCAAACATGAGTTTGCTAGAATATTGTTCGATCAAGTATCAAAACAGACCCCGGGAGACATAGCAATGTGCAAACCCAAAACATGAATTTCATCAAGAAAGTGGGAAAGTTGAACATTCCTACTTTCGATGGGTCATCACGATGCTCAGCTCAGGCATGGGTACAGAAGCTTGACACATATTTCAAGCTCACCCTAATGACAGAGTCAGAAGCTATCAGCTTCGCCACCTTGCACTTGGATGGGGAGGCCCACGAGTGGTGGTACCACGGGTTGGTGACCTTGGGTCATAGCCACATTACTTCATACTTGGAGTTCATCGAGAAATTGATGGAGAGGTATCATGGGAGACATACAGAGCTCCATTTCAAGGATCTTACACAGTTGAGACAGACAGGATCAGTTAAGGCCTTCATCACAGAGTTCCAGCGGAAGGTAGTGACTGTATTAGATATATCGGAGCATAGGTTGGTGACATTGTTCACAAAGGCGTTGACGGAGCCATTGAGGGGTTGGGTTAAGGCTTTCAAGCCTTGCACCCTATAAGAGGCCATTGTGCGCACGAGAGACATGGGGGACTCAGCGCTGATACCCAAAACCTTTACGAAACGCTTTGTACCACAGAGAGACATGGATCAGAAAAATCCTCAAAGGGAATGGAAGGGTAAGCCCAAGCTGGACGATGACACCAGACGGGAGATGATGAGGAAGAAGCTTTGCTTCTCTTGCAGAGACCCTTGGGTCCCAAAGCATAGATGCATGGGAAAGGGACAGATCCACTATATTGAGGTGGAATCAGGTACTGAGGAGGAGGATGAGGAGATCGGAGCACAGGTAGACAGTGATTCAGAGGATGAGACCACACATGAGCCAGAGCGGTAGCCGAAGAAACCTCGGATACCCACAGAGGGACAACCCAAGGAGGAGACAAAACCTCATAGAGAGGTGAAAGGGGGAACCATAGCAATCCTTTCCAGAGTACCCAGGTACAACACTCTCAGGCTCAAGGGCCTTGTACAGGGACAGTGCATGACAGCTTTAGTTGATGGTGGGGCCACCCACAATTTCATAGTTGTGTCCTTGGTAGCTAGGAGGGGGTTACGCACTGAGGAGTTTGAGGGATTCCACGTGGCAATGGCAGATGGATATACGATCACATGTTTGAACATGGTCCCAGACCTAGAGGTCAAGCTAGGCAACTACACCCTTACGAATACCTTTTATGTAGTTGACCTATCAGATACAGAGATGCAGTGTTGGGGGTACAGTGGTTATATTCATTGGGGGAGAATGGGTTCAACTATAGGACGTTGACCATGAGATTCAGAGACGCCAATGGATCGAGAGTGGTACTGAGAGGTATGTCTACAGGAGCACCTCGAGCAGTATCAACGAAGAGGATGGAGCGGATCTTCCATCACGATGATGTAGCTTATGCAGCATAGTGTTTGATCACACCCGGAAGGATTCAGAGGGCAGAGAGCATTACCATCCACATATCAGGAAGCTTTTGAGTCAGTATGAGCCAGTGTTTGGGCCAATACCACCAGGGAGACCACCAAACAGGGGATTCGAGCATACAATTGAGTTGGAGGCAGGGGCTACATCGGTGATCATCGCGCCCTATAGGCACCCCAAGAGATTCAAGGACGAGATTGAGAAAGCAATCAAAGAATTGCTTGCGATGGGGCACATCAGGCCCAGCACAAGTCCTTTTGCTTCTTCAATCGTTCTGGTACTGAAGAAAGATGGCATGTTGAGGATGTGCATTGATTACAGAGCTCTAAACAAGAAAACGATCAAGAGTTGATGAGTTGATGGACGAGTTACATGGAGCAGTTTTCTTCACCAAGATTGATCTGCGGTCAGGATATCATCAGATCAACATCAAAGAGCAGGACATAGAGAAGACAACGTTCAGATGCCATTTAGGACATTTCGAGTTCTTGGTCATGCTGTTTGGATTGACCAACGCACCTGCCACTTTCCAATCTTGCATGAACCACATCTTCAAAGGGCAGTTGAGGAAGTACCTTTTGGTATTCTTCAATGACATATTGATTTACAGCATGACGTGGGATGAGCATTTGGCACATTTGGAGGAGGTCTTGGGCATTATGCAAGCACAGTCATTATATGCCAAGGAGTCCAAATGTGAGTTTCGGATGAGAGAACTCATGTACTTGGGGCATATCATCAGTGAGCAGGGAGTACAGGTTCATCAGGAGAAGATCGGGGCCATTCTGGATTGGCCAACACCCAAAAGAACCTCACGGAGCTAAAGGGATTCTTTGGGTTATGCAATTACTACAGGCGGTTTGTCAGAGGCTTTTCACAGTTGGGAGCACCGCTCAAAGATCTAACCAAGAAGGGTGTTTTTCATTGGATGGATGAGTCACAACAGACATTTGAGAAAATGAAGGAGGTTATGAGCACATGCCATGTTCTAGCCCTTATGGATTTCTCTCAACCGTTTGTCTTAGAGTGCGATGCATCCGAGGTGGGGATTGGAGCAGTTTTGATGTAGGGAGGCCATCCCATTGTGTTCGAGAGTTGGAAGCTCAACGAGTTAGAGAGACTCTACTCAATTTACGACAAGGAAATGTTGGCAATCATGCATGCATTAACCAAATTCAGGCAGTATCTGGTGGGTAGCAGATTTGTAGTAAAGAGTGATCACAACAATCTCAAGTATTTCTTGGATCAGAAAGACCTCAGCGAAAGACAACAGAAGTGGGTCTCCAAGATCAAAGCCTTTGACTTTGACATCGAGTATGTTAAGGGAAAAAGGAACGTCATAGAAGATGCCTTGTCCAGAAGGTCAGCAGGGTATTCGATGATGGATATCTGCACAGACTAGAAAGCACATTTGTTGGTGGAGTACTCCAAAAACAAATTTGCTTGTGAGGTATTCGATGGACAGGTGGTTGATGATAGATACCAGGTACTAGACGATGTCATATTCTACAAGGACTGGATCTACTTGGTTCCAGAATCTACCTCGAAAGGGAAGATTCTAAAGGTGTGTCACGATTCACCTGTAACTGGGCATCAAGGGTACTTCAAGACTTACAGGCAGATCAGGGAGAGATTCTCATGGAAGGGTCTCAAGGATGATGTATTGAAACGCATCCGGGAGTGCACGACTTGTCAGCCGAACAAGCCTGAGCAAACACACCCCGCAAGGTTACCTCAGTCTCTACCCATTCCAGAGCAAAAATGGGAGAGCATTTCTATGGACTTCATTAGAGGTCTTCCTCGAGTGCAGGGCAGGGACTGTATATTTGTAGTGGTCGACAGGCTGACCAAATTTGCCCACTTCTTCGCCATACCCACGGACTACAAGGCCATACAGGTGGCAGAGTTATTTTTCAGAGAGGTTTTTTGGTTGCACGGTTTACCCAGGCAGATAGTCAGTCACAGAGATGAGCGCTTCATCAGCGTGTTTTGGCAGGAGCTCTTTCGGTTGGTGGGCACAGAGCTAGCCACGAGTACCAACTACCACCCACAGACAGATGGACAGACAGAGATTGTCAACAAATGAGTGGAGGGGTATCTGAGAAACTATGTGGGGGGGCAACAGCACACATGGGTGAGATGGTTGTACATGGGTAAGTATTGTTACAACACAACTAACCATGTGTCTATCAGGATTTCGCCATTTAGAGCATTGTATGGATACGCTACACCTTCTTTTGTGGAGACTGTGTATGGTGATAGCAGGGTCCCGAGGGCCAAACACTGGGTTGAGGAGAGTTAGAGGATTCTACAGGCACTAAAGGAAAACTTACAGGCAACTCAGAACCAGCAGATTATCTATGCAGACATGCAGAGGATAGAGCGCAGTTTCGAGGTAGGGGACTTGGTTTTTCTGCGTTTACATCCATATAGACAGTCCTCCTTGAAAAGGAGTGGGGCGGCGAAACTAAAGCCTAGATTCTATGGACCGTATAGAGTCATCAGGAGAGTAGGCGAGGTGGCATATGAGCTAGAGCTACCGGAGAGTAGCAAGATTTACAACGTATTTCACGTTTCTTGCCTTAAAAAGTTAGTGGGGCAGCAGGTTAGCATTTCAGAGGAGTTGCCACCCTTGGATGAGGAGGGTCAGTTGGAGCTAGTACCGGAGGAGGTACTCGAGAAGAGAGAGCGCAGATTGAGGAGCAGGGTCATCAGGGAATGCTTGGTTAGATGGAGGGGACTTCGAGTGGAGGATGCCACGTGGGAGGGAGAGCATATATTGCAGCACCCAGGATTGATGTTGCTTGAGGACAAGCAATCTCGGGAAGGGAGGACTGTGATGTCCCGTTCCCAAAAGTAGGCCAGCAAGGAGTGACTTAGTAGTCTATTTGTTCCCGTACACTATAGTCAGGCACAAACAAGGAACAAGAGGAGAAATAAGGGTGAATAAGTGGCCAAACGATGAATTAAACCAAAAAGCATAGGAAAAGTCACTTAAGCTAAAGTCAATGAAGAAATAGAAGAAAAAGGTGTTGAGGAAACTTAATTAATTAATCACTCACCTTAGGAGGAAAAGCGCCTTGCTTAAGTGATGTCAACGAAGAATTAGAACGGGAAAGGTATAAAAGGAGGAATTCGACCTAATTCCTCATTATGTTATGATTTGATGTTGAGAGAGTTCCTGAGGAGGAAATCGACCTCTTTGTTGTTTTGTGGATTTCTGGAGGAAACCACCACCTAGATTGGTTTTGGTGTTGGAAGACACACCCTAGCATGTCGAAGATTCCATCCAGGTATTTCACCATGCTAGTTCAGGAGTATCCAAATCTATTGCAGTGATTGCGCAGCTCAATCAGTGAGGGCGCAAGGGTTAGAGAGGGTTTTGTGTAGTTGCACGAGACCAGGGCGTATCTCTTCGATTCCTTCCGACCATGTTGAGGGTCAACCAAGGCGCTTCTTTTGAGACACCAGTCATCAAATTCTAACGATCGAATCCACCAGGACACGTCAGCCAGCCAGAAAGTGCGCAGCTCTTGAGGAGGGACGTTTGGGGTTCCAGGAGGCTTTCTGGATCAGATCAGAGGAAACCCTTCTGACCCATTACAGGGGAGGCCAAGGCACACATTTCGAGATAGATATCATCGAATTCTGAAGGTGGAATCACTAGGGCGTACTCACAGAGCCTAAGGGGTGTGCAACCCCCCAGGGGATGACATCCAGAGCATCAGAGATCAGATCTTCAATCTGACAGTTATCGGGAGGAGCCTAGAGGCCAGGGCGCTCAGTTTGGGACAGTTTCCAGACCGTTCTGTCGAGTATAGCCACTAGGGCAAGTTTTCCAGCATTTGCAGTAGTTTTCGTGAATTTTCGGAACTGCATTTTGTCGATCTATCTGTGCATGTGCAGATCTATCTACATCTTCTGATCACGGGTATTTTGTATTAGTTTCTTTCTATTCCAGTGACAATCCATGAGATTTAGCTGATCTTTATTTCTCTGCTTTCAGCATATCTTTGTATTTCCTACTTTTTCCCCATAATACATACTATTGAGATGGTGTTTGTTCCTTATTTCACATGCATCGTATATACTGCTTAAACATTATTTGTATGACACACACATGTGAAAATCACCAAGCATGTTAAACAATTAACTCAAATGCATCCAGAAACCCCCAGAGTATCAGATTTGAGAGTCAAAACACTAGTTAAGCAGTAGATATCTAGATCAGCTGGGTTTGGGATATTTCACTATGGCACTGTCTGGCTCAGTCGACGGCCTTGCTGACCCTATCGGCGGTTGGCTCGACCGGCTGGTTGTTGGCAACAGCCTACTCCTCGGCCCAGTCAACGGCTTTCTCCACTCGTTTTAATTGCAATTGCAGTCTACGACTGCTGCCGACAACTGTGGCTACAACCCAGTGGCTCTACGCACCACCACCTAGCGTCATCACCCTTTTGTCGCCTCTCTCTTGCCACCCGACTACTTCACACCTTACCCGCTGGCCCGCGCTGTCGAATCTTTGTCATTGCCTTTCTTGTCTCCCTTGGATCTATCACTATCCATCACCACTTCTGTTGCGTCCACAGCCACGGCTCTCACAGCACCCAAAGTCATTGCTACAAACTTCTCCTCCCGCGCGGCTCTCTCAATCGACGGTCCAAGCGGCCCCACACTCGGTTGATCTCAACTCTGCTCCCAGATTCCTTCACCCGGTGATTGTAGTCAACTCTCTGTCTGTCACACCCATGCATCTCTGCACCGCTGTCAATCCTCTCTGACGGTGCACACCTTTTCGACCACTTCCTCTGTCGCCCGTGTCCTCTGCTCATAACCCAGATCTTTACCTACTCGAGCCAACCCCCATCGGTGCCCAATACTCAGTAAACAATGCCCAATACTCAGTAAACAACACGATCTTCACCTCAACAGATCTACAGCATACACAGTGGTACATTGTATGGCTCATACGGTCGTTGTACAGCTGTTGTACAGTGGCCCTACGACTTTCGACTTTTTTTTTTAATTTCTGGATTTAAAAACCCTCCCTGCAGACCTGCAAAATTAAAGAACTTTTATGTGCTGCAAAATCTCTTGATTTGTGCAAATATGGTTTCCACCTTCATAACTGCGGCTCTGATACCATGTTAATTTTCTTAACCAAACACCCGACAGTTTATTCCAAACAAAATCACTTTACTGAATGAATGCACAGCTGAGTTATTTAACGAATTATAACAGAAGCAAATCAAACGGAAACCAAACACGTTACACACAAGATATCTAGGTAAACGCCCCTGGAAAAACCCTGAAGGGAAAACCAACACCTGAGTTGATTTTATTAAATAAAATCTTGGGCTCTCGTCCTAGGATAATGGCCCATCTGAGGAAAATACAATGCAACAAATAGCCTAGCCTACCTGGTTGATATCTCCCTTGCTCCCCTTTGCTCCTTTCCTCTCATGTTGCCCCTACACACTTGGATGGAAGTCCTTCTCTATCCACTCAATGAAATCTCACTCACTCATCCTGTGTGTGACACAAGCACATAAGAAAAGAGTCCTTCTTTTCTCCAATGTACTTTATGTGAGTCTCATCCTCTCACTTAGGATGCCTTTTATATTGTTGAATTAACCCTAGATCTCTAAAATGATCAAGGGCTGAGATTAAATCTCACCTTCATTTTAGATCTAATGGCTAGGATTTAATTAACTCACTTAAGTTACTAATGCCAAAAACTTAGGCAGTTAACTTAATTAAACTCCATTAATTCTAAAAGTTCATTCACTTTAATTAATACTCATAAATTCCCTAAGTCCTGAGAGGTATTAGTTGTTGAAATAATGTAACTGCAAAGAGTGTTCTTATTATTATTGATATTTTATTCATAGGATCAATCCCCATTGTGGATTGATCATGTCAGATATTGTAATAGGACCAAATCCCCTTTTGCGGA
>JZKD02S2392150.1:46894-57967 GCA_000966675.3 Picea glauca | reverse complement strand
TATCATATCATCCTTGTTCATAGATCTTTTTCTATGTAAAGTTTTGGATCAAAAGAAAATCTGGTATAGCACTGTACCCTATGTTTACTTTTTTTTCAAAGGTGTCTCTCATTTTACTCCTATGTAGGTTGACCATATCTTCCAATAATATCAAACAATTTTATACCAATATTACTCCTAAGGTTGCCCTTTCTTGTCACCTTGGTAGCCATGTTGATTCCCTTATAGGCCAGGAATCTGTCCCCATAGGCATTGCCCTAGATGCACACATAGGAATTTGTCCACATGTGGGATCTCTTAAATATGGCTTGATGAGCCAGAGTTAATTGTTTTTTTCTTCAGTCCCATTGACCTACTTTTGTGGTCATTTGTTGGACATTAATAAAATTATCTTATCATATTCAAGAGAAATGGTTTCTTTTTGTATCAAATAAAAGAGGGGGCTGCAGCCGTGCCATCTATCCTTTTAATACAAACAAAAAGAGATGATCCTATCCAAAAAACTACCATAATGTTCAAAAGAAGCTGGAAATTGCTTCTTGTCTGACCTATTTTTTAAATTATAGAACTACTATTAACTATCTGGCTTGTATAAATCCTTACAAACTGACCAAGCAAAATTACAGACTTGCAATACATCATAAAACTAGACATTTTTGTTACCATGCCCAAAATGGGCAGTCTTCTTTCTTCCTACAGCTGATGACACTAGAGATGGATCTGTTCCTCTGGCATGCTCAGAGTGTTGTTCCTCGGTGTCTTCTTCCATAGCTGCTGCTTGCTCATGCCCAAACAAACCTACAGAAATCATTGGTGAGGCAGAATGACTCGAGTTTGCAAACCCAGGATTTTGCTCCAACTCCAAGTGTTTGACTCTCTCTTGCAATTATTTTAATTGGTCTTCTTACTCTTCCAGCTTCTCTCAATTGCTCTCTTCCCCTACCTCCATTGGGGTTATTTTTCTCTTATGCTTCTCCAATTGGGCCTTCATCTTGAGCATTTGTTTTCTAGTAGCTTTCAGTTCCTTTTCATAATTGTGTTCCCAGCCCCTTCTCCATTCTCCATGTTATAGCGCAAGTTGTAGGTTGGGCAAAGCCCGACCCAACCACAAAGCAAGGGCTACAACTTAGGAATCATACACCCAATGTCACCTTGATGTAGTTTCCGCACTTCAAGGGTGAATAGGTCACTCTAGGGAGGCGATCTTGGTGACCCTAGGGGAATTGAGATGGAGATGGAGAGAAATGGAAGTGAAGCCCCTAGAGGTCAAGTCTAAGTGGAATGAAAAGTGGGAAGAGATGCCTTGTAAGTCAAGTGTGTTAGTTTTTTAGCTCGGGAGGTACTCTACATGTTTTGTCTTGTATGCGGATGTAACCTTATGTTGACACTACTAGGCACTTAACTTTGTAATGGGTTTTTATAAAGTTGTGAAGTGGTTCTTTTATTAAAGTGACTTTTTAATGAAGTGTACCTTCTAATATTAAAGTGACTTTATTTCATAAAGTGCACTTATGTAATAAAGTGAAATGTACTTTAATATTTTAAGTGATTTATTTTGGAGGGAATGAATCATGACCCTTGATCTTGTAAAGGCAAGATTAGATCTTGGCCTTTGGATTTAGGGTTGGGGAAGATGAAAAGACACTTGGGAGGTAAAAGGTCATCTTCAGATTTTTTATAAAAGAATGCATTGGGTAGTGTGCAAGACACAAGTGAAGAAGAGAGTTAGAGAGATTTCTAAGGAGAGTTTAGAGAGGAAAGTGAGCAACAAGTTGGCACATTTCCCAAGAGAGCTAGGGCGCAAATCCCAAGGAGGCATTTTCTGTTTTGAGTGCTGCTGTGTTATTTGTTGGGACAGGTCGTATTGTACAGATCCGTACAGGTCGTATAGCAGCAAACTTTGGCACGAAAATCGAGGCAAGAGAAGGCATGGTTTTTGAGGCAATTTTTGCAGAGTTTTCTGAAGGAGGTTAGTCGTACAGAAGGCAAGGTACAGCTGCTTGTTTTGGGCACATTTTTCGAGGTGCCATTTTCAGCAAATCCGTACAGTTGTACGGACTGTGGCATGGATTTCAAGGCAGTTTTGTGGTGGGGCAGTTTTGTGGTGTAAGTTGTCTCTCTTGGTTGGAAAATGTATTCTAGTTGCTAATAAATCTTTCCTAAAGCTAATAGAATCCCTCTCTCTCTTTTGGTTTCCCCACATTGGGGTTTTCCCTGGCACTTGCCTAAATTTATGAGTTATTCATGGTTGATTGAATGTTGTTCGTTGTGTTTATTCCGCTGCTAAATTGCTTAACAATGAGTATTTCTGCATATGGTAATTTATGAATGTGAGTTTATACATATCAGAGTTCATTGATGACAGTTATCTCTAGGTTGCTAAGTGTATGACAGAATTTTAGCTTGTTTATTTTGTCATTAAATTCCTGTAGGTTGTGGAGACTGGGCGTCGAGGCAAGGAGAAAGCGGCGCAGGAGGGAGGCGGCAGAAAGGTAACAGCGTTGTGTGGTGGTACGTGGAGCTTTCGAGAGGGCAGAGAAGTAAACAATGCAGATTAGCAGTCGCGGACTATGGGTGAGGGTAGCAAGGGAACCAATGGCCAGCCAATAGAGAGTCGTCGAAAAGCATAGTAAGCAGGTGCCCTAGGTAGCGAACAGAAGCCCCGAGCAGCGGGAAGAACTATCGAGCAGTAGGCTGAGTTAGCCGAGCAGCCCAGAAAATACCCAGGCAGCAGCAGAAGGTTGTGGGCAGTGGGCAGCATGTCTGAGCAGCAGGCAACAGGTTCGGACAGTGATACATGGGTGTTGGATAATGGAGCATCTAGTCATATGACAAGAATGAGGTCGATGTTCCTTAGTGTTTCAGAGACAGACTCTGATTGTCATGTGTATTGTGGGGCTTGCACCATGCATGCAGTGAAGGGGGTTGGATGTGTGAGATTCCAACTAGAGTCGAGAGGATCTCTGGAGGTGGCAGAGGTGTTGTTTGTTCCAGAGTTGAAGGTAAGCTTGCTCTCAGTATTAGCTCTGGAGGATGAGGGATATAGAGTAGTGTTCCAGAAGGGACAAGTGTTCCTATATTCGGAGGGAGCGACCATGGACGCAGCAATAGTGCTTGGTGTCAGACAAGGGAGGTTATACAGGTTGTTGGGAGAGTCTGTGTGTGACTCCAAGGGGATCTTTGATTCAGGATCAGTGTCGGTGTTAGAGAGAGAGCAGGTTGCTCGGAAGAGTGAGTGGATACCGGGGACTAGGCTTCTTCCAATACTCTCAGAGGACTCATCTAGTAATAGATGACATTGATGGATGCTCAGGGGTATGAGGAGACTCCTAGGAGCATAGCTTTGTGGAACATGTATTCAACACAGGATCCAACGTAGGTGGCAGGGAAGCTTTATGGTTCAGAAGGAGTAGCTACAGCAGCAGATGATGTGGAGACAGATCCAGGTGGAGGTTCCAGAAGTACCTTCCTTGCTAAGAGGGAGTGTTAGTCTTTGGGGTAGCTCAGACAGGTACTTCTGCATTGGCGGTGCCTAGCATGTGGAAGTGTTCGAGCAATACTCTCTAGATATCAACTTTATTGTTAAAGTGGCTTTTATTTAATGACTAAAGTGACCTTTTATAAATTTGAGTGACTTAAGTGATTTAAGTCATCTCAACAAGAGATTAAGTCACAGTCGTTGATCTCAAGAGATCAAGATCAAATCTTGATCGTTGATCACTTTGGAGATAGGGTTTTAGTCATTAGGATATTATAAAAGCAGATCTAAGGAGAGTGAGAGGCACACAATGAATGCATAGGATCAAGAGGGAGTCTTGCTCATGTACTTGTGACTGAGTGGGTAGGGCTCAAGAAGGGTGCAAAGGGGTAGCAAGGAGATAGCAGCCAAGTGGGCTAGGCTATTGTTGCATTGTAATTCCTCTGATGGACCATTATCCCAGGACAGGAGCCCAGGATTTTATTTAATAAAATCAAACTTCGAACTAGTTTTATCACAAGGGTTTTTCCAGGGGTGTTTACCCGAAATCTCTTGTGCAATGTGTGTTTGGTTTCTGATTTTTCTTCCGCTATTTTTATCGTTGATAATCTGGCTATGCTTTTAATGAATAACTTGAGTTTATTGGAATTATTAGTCGGGTGCCAGGTTTATAGGAATTCAACATCAGTTATTTCATTTTGGCAAAGTAACGAACCTTCCCCGTCATTTCCCTAATATGCTCTCAGCCTCGCAAGCTTGCTTGATCTTAGCATGAACCAGAGAGGGATTTGATTCGTGTGTAGTTTTAACTAGGGAAAACCTTATACCATTATTGCTCGATATGGGATCAATATCAACAGATTGATTTGTGAATTCAGGGGGATACTTTGGGATTCGCTCTCTCCCGATTGGAACTCCTTGCAATCTTGCTTGTAACCATTTGAGGGATAGTAGTTAAAGGAAACACATCATAGTTTAAATTTCTTTTTCTTTTCATTTACAATCTCCAGCACTCACAAGTGGATTTGCACTATTGGTCCACTCCACTTAATTAACTTAAATCCAAGTGAAAACCTTTAACTAATAAAACTTACCAAGAGCATTGCACAACACATTTTGCAGCAATACATTATTGGCATTGGTCTACAATATTTCCATTTTGCTTATTAACAGTTGCTCTCATTTACTTTCAAGCACTCTCGTTTGCTTTCTATCATTTGTCTTGAAGTATTTGATTTTCTTAGTACCATTTGCATAAGCAATCTTTTATTGTGTCATTATATGCTGCTAGATTGGTTGTATTTGCTTTTGGTTTCATTTAACTCCTAGAATAATACTGTGCTTAGCGTTAATCAACCTTAGATTCTTTTATTAGGGACTACCCCTCCTTGGTTTCGCTAGGAGTTAGCCTAAACGGAGGAGTCGAGTGTCAGGTGACAGCTACCCAACTCGATACTTACCCCCAAGGCCACACCCAGTGGATTGAAGAGTTCTTCCACGTGACTCGAGGTGTGGATTAGGCGGCAATAGATGGTATGTGGGAAAATATTTGCAAAATTGCTCTATAATCCTATGACTCTTGATTGTTTAATTTGGTCCATTGTTATGCTGCGAATTTATGCAGATCCAAACCAAAACTAAGTGCAAGCATTACATTGATAGTCCAACAGATCAATGCAATAATATATTAATAAGTGGTTGTTTTCCTCATTTAAATATACGTGATAAGTTTTGTTGGTCTACTAAATATTTGCAATTCCAAACATCAGTTTATGTTACCATATTCTGGTCAAATGAATTGATCCCTAGGATATAATCATCTTGATGGTTTGATGTTGTTGGTGATTCTTTCACACTTGCAAATATTATAAATACTCAGAATTGACAGATGCCTCTTCAAATATAACTTTGCACTTTGGAATCTTGGATGCCAAATCAAATATAACGTTGCACTTTGGATGCCAAATTTACTATCAATATATGGATAGATCACTGACACTATGGTTAAACTCGACTTGGTTTACATTCTATGATAAAAATGTGAAGTCCTAAAAGTTATAATCATATATCACAATTTCTTGAGCTGTCATTTACCTGGGTCTTTTGATGTTCTGAACAAAGTTAATATTATTGGTCTATGGTCTTTATTTGTGGATGGCAGCTTAATGATGATAATAGAATTTCAATAAATGAAAAATGCAATTGCTTTAATCTCATGGTCACATTCTATTGTGTAAATCAGGTACAGGTTCAACATTTTGTGGCATCTCATGGTTTTCAAACCTCCAAGCATGAATTCCTTACATTGAATGAGCTCACTAATCCAATCAATATCATTTTAAGCTTGTTCATAATTGACAAATTTGATGTACTATTCATGCACATTCTTAACCTTGTCTTTTACCTTGAGAGTGAGTAGTGTCGAATTGTCTTAGACAAACTAAGTCATAGAACTCCCTTTCAACACTCAACAACTTGACTTAGTTTGACTTCTAGGGAATCCTCCCTTGACTAGGAAACCTTTCCAAAGTCTAAAGTGCAGAGTAGAGTTGGTGAGGTGACAGTGGCCAACCTCCCGAGTTCCACAAAGCTAGCACCCATTTTTGGGACTTTGACCAATCAATACTATAAGTACACCATGACATGGTTTTGTAATCATATCATTTATCCATATCTTATTCACTGTTTTATATATATTTGTCCTTTGTGGATTTTAGTTGTCTGTCCTTTTTATGTTGGATATTTCTTTAGTAGATGAACTTTCTTCATTTCACTCAGGTGCAAAATGCTTGTTTTGGATGACCACTCATTCACCATGGAAAAGATGCTTCATGCCATGTGTCTAGCCTTGATGTAAAGTGCTCCTCAAGATAATGCACCATAACCACCTTTAAAATAATATATGTGTTAGGTGTACAAGTCTCATGATGAGGGTGCTCTCTAAGAAGTCCTTCACCCAATAATGAGTATAAAATATCTTCTACAAGAGGTGCGCCCTTGGAATATTTGCTTCATTCGCCACCATGACTAGACCATAAACAATAAAATATTCCTTCATCAAGTGCCCCTAGGAGAAAGTGCCTTGCGACCACATTGAAACCATCACCACATATTAAATATTCCATGTAATGAATGCACCCTTGAAGAAAGTGGGTGGTGCGCTCTAGAAGAATGTGCAATGATAACCCCTTCGACCAAAGCCACATCATGAAGAAGCCATCACAAGGAGTGCACCCTAGATAATTGTGCAAGGAGCATAGGTGAAAGTGCCAAACGACCTCCAAATAAAGCCATCAAGTGGAGTGCTCTAGAACTATGTGCCAAAGGGTGGTTAACTTCATAAAAATACAAGTGCTAAAGCCATGTGTTGATTTACAAAACCATGTGCACAAGAAGGAAGGCGACCTAGAAAAGTTTGCAAAGTAGTTAAGTTCTCATCCATAAATGTGCCAAATGCACCAAGAGGAAGGGAGCGCTCCAATACTCAAATGATCCATTATAAATGGAAGTCAACTAGATGCCAAAGATAGCCAAGGAGGCTAGGGCACTCTCTCCAATGAGCCAACAAACTCTCCCAAAACCCTAGGTCGCTTTTCAAGGAAAGATCTTGATTCTCAACAAGTAATGCTTGCACAACTCCAAGGTAGTGCACCCTAGGAAAGTGTACCCTAGGGAGACAATGCACTTCCTCATGGAGATCAACAACTCACCATAAATCATATATCAAGGACTAAACCCATCAACCCTAGGAAACCATGGCAATACACTTAACAATCAAAACACCACCCCAAGGAGCAATTATTGACACTTAAAACTTAGGGAGACCCTAAGTTGATGGGTTCCCACTCCATAGAAATGCACCAAGGGTCAAACAAGTATGTCATGCTTAGCAAAACCCCTCAAGAAAATTCCAAAGTGAGAATGACAAGGGAGTGCATTACAACATCAAGAGATCTACTACCAAGAGAATGCCAAGTCATCAATAAACACCATAATCCCAAGGAAGCATCTCACCAAGCAGCTACTCGCATGTAACATGAAGAAAGCACCAAGAACCATCAGAACAAGGAGGGAGAAATGAGTCTCCTCCAACCAAGGCAATCAAGCAACCAAATGATAGCACCATCTCCAAATAAGCCAAATCCTCATGAAGGTGTCATCCTGTAAAGCTCTGAAATGTGTGATAAAAATCACATGTGTAATCCTCATGCAGTATGAGGGGTAACACTTAGCATCCACGTAGTTTTCATTGCTCTAACCTGGAAGCAAGAATTTTGTGTGCCATCAGGTTAGAAATGGAGTGAAAGAATAAAGATAGGGATGAAAGGAACAAGGATTGATAAATCATGAGAGTCAGATAACTTGACCTTGATAATGGATGACAAATGGAGTGAAAGAATAAAGATAGGGAAGAAAGGGACAAGGATTGATAAATCATGAGAGTCGGATAAGTTGACCTCAATAATGGATGACAAAACTCTTTTTACAGACTGAAAATTCCATTGCTACTGTACATAAAACCAAACTTCTTATTTCTTCTATGTATTAATCCTTATAGAATGTGCAGTTCACAATTATTTCATCCAAACAAGTTGATACACGGGACCAAACATATTCATTCATAGTAAACATACCCAGCCAAAAGAAAATGGTAGATTGTTTCCAGTGCCTAGAGGAACAGTCGCAATTGGAGGGGGGTTGGGAAGCTTCAGATCACTGACTGTTCCTAGTAGCCACCCTGCGGTGCCATCTCCCCCTGCAACCTGTTACAGTCACTCTTCATTACCTACAGCATTCAAATTATTGCTCTCTTGGGTCACTGAAATAATAGCAAATATATAAAATTCACTCAATAAAATAGAAGAGTCAATGAAGTATTCTCATTGTTTCTTTTTGGACTTCAAGATTATCATGGTCCTCATTGTATGGACCACTGCAAACAGTTTTCTCCCATAATGTATTACACTAAAAACCTTTATATCCATAATAAACCATAGGGCATAATCAGACATTATGGTGTTGGAACACCCACTATTATTCGCAAATTTGTCCTAATCTCAGTTGCAACCTTGTCACCATCAGCTTTCAGTCTTTCTAGATGTCCCAAAAAATTATATAATACCTGATCTGGTGCCTTATCATCCAAATCAAAGATCTGCAACACAAATGAAGTTTCTCAGCCATTGAAGCAAAGCTGGAGAAAAGAATCGTAATTATACATTTATCATACAAGTCCACTCTATAATTGAAGTCTATAATGCAACATTAACAATGTATGTATGGTATGAAATTATTAATCACCATCACCACGGGCAGTCTCAACATATTGAAGCAAAAAGCAGAGATTGGGAGTAAGAAGAACCAAAGAAGTATCTAAGAAACTGTTGAAGGCTTCAGTATTACCTGAAAAGGATTTAAAAGAGTGCGGTATGTTTTCAGCAGGTGTACCCCAAGCTGACCACCACTCCTAGAGTTGATGAACACTATCACAGGACATTTTGGTGCCTTGCTTATATCCCCCACAGACTTACTATCACTTCTCAGATAATAATCTGGAATTCGCATTTCACTCATTAGTTCAGTTTCTTCTATCTGAACAGACATTTTAGAGTGTCAATTTGTTTGACAATGGTGTTTTTCCCTTGGCCAGAGCACCTTAAAATCCCTACACAGCTACATGAAAATCAACAATAACCAAATGAGTGAAATATTTGACACAGATAACCAGAATAAATTCATATGAGATGCAGTATCCTGAAGATGCAATTTATAAGATGCTTGAAGGTGAACTGAAAGAAGAAAAACTCAATTGAATAGAATTAAAGTATAATATCCACTCATTACAGATCAGGCTTGCGTGATGTGCAGATAGGCAAACTGTCTGTTACATCTTGATAGAGGAATCAGCTGGAAGAGTAAAATGGACATCAGCAAGGTAAGGACTAAGTCACAAATGTGCATTGTAAGACCAGCAGATGGAATCCTCCTAAAACACCACAAAAATAAAAATAAAAATAAATCTCGTATAACAGATAACTCTAATAAAAACAATAATTTGGTCTCCAAGCAATAATACTGTCAGAGACAAAGAACAGTTGCATTTTTTGGTCTGCAAAAATTTGATCTCCAAATACAAGATACAAAAAACAACTCTCTTAAACAGCTATCAACAACTGAATAACTCAATAAACCAGGTGTAGTGACTGCACTGTGGACACAAACATACAATGCAAAATCAATAGCAGTGTGCTGCTAAGTACAGAACTGTCAGAAAGTAACTCCTACTTGTGTGTCAGTGTGTGAGACATGCAAGGAATTACATGTGTGATTGGGCTTGTTTCTAAGTGCATGCGAGACATGCAAGGAATTACATGTGTGATTGGGCTTGTTTCTAAGTGCATGCGAGACATGCAAGGAGTTACATGTGTGATTAGGCTTGTTCCTAAGTGAATGTGAAACATGCAAGAAGAGCATGGAAAGTACATTTGGTGGTGAGATAAGTTATAGTCTCACCTTAAATATATGGTCCTTTTGTATCATTGTGTATAGCACATGGGAATTCAATGACTGTTTCAGACGGGGCATTTCACCCCGTATGGGATCTTCTCCACTATAAACCCCAGTGTCTTTTTTCTGTGCATGATTCTTTATCTGTGAGCTAGTGTAGTCGTTAATCTGCATGGTTCTATATTGTAAATTTAATATGGTATCAGAGCCAATTCCGTAGGTTATGCTAAGTATGAATGCTGCACAACTCAGTCACTGTAATCCCCATTTGAGTCACGGAAATCCATGGTTTCTCACAGATCTGCATGTTTGGAGCAGCAATGGCACTTCTTGGTGAGAAAAAGGTGTCCACGGTTGCGACTGGAATGGATCTGATGCCCTCTGGTGAACGATCTGCAAAAGGAATTGCTAGGGGTGACCTGTCCTTCTCTTTGGTTCTATGGTTCTCTAGTTCCAATGCTGACAGCTATGGAGGTGTGAACACGGCTAGTGTGGTTAAGGAGGTGGCTGCAGTGGTGGCAAAGGCTACGGTAGCGGTGGATCCCACTACAGTGGTGGCAACAGAGGTTCTAATGGTGCCTAAAGGAGATAAGCATGGGTCAAAGTCAGAGCTGTTGTTGACCATGGCTTGCACGTGAAAGGGACGATGTAAGGGATTTTGGTGTGAGCCCAAATCCCTACCCTACTTGAGGTGCCAATGGCAATGACATGATGGATGGCACACTAGGCAAACTTGGTTGAGTGCACAACGAGTCTAAATGTTTGGTTGCCTTGGTGACTGACTCATGCGTGAATGTCGTAAGACGGTTAGGACGGTGTACTAATGCGTTGCTAGGAGGACCAAGGATATCTAACCGAGTGAGGGTGGACGACCAACGAGGTATTTATAGCAGGCTTCAACAGAGGACAACGTGATCTAGGAATGTGATGGATTGTTTGTTATATGTGTTATGCCAATAACCTTGAATCTTGATGAGTGTACTGAAGGTATGTGAACGCCTAGTGAAGCAAGGGCATGATCTTCCAAGACTGTCAAGTGTTGGCCTAGATGGATGACAACACGGTCTTACATTGGGCAGTCAGTTGTT
>JZKD02S2392150.1:9827-22044 GCA_000966675.3 Picea glauca | reverse complement strand
CCTGCGAAACCCCGAGCCACGATAAGTCAACAGTGGGTTGACTCTTTCCCAGTGTGACACGTGTCCACCACCGGTTACCCGCTTCCTAGGCTAAATACTAGCGCTACTCGCATCTCACGACTTAGCGAGTTGGAGTGTTGAGCCCTCATGCTCCTCCTTCACGAGTTCCCAAGATACGATAAGTCAACAATGGGTTGACTCCTTCCAAGGCCACATGTGTCCATCACCTGTCCCTCGTTCCCACCTTTCTTTGGGCGCTTGTCGTTACGCCACCTGTCAACCATGCGATCCCCACTTACGAATGGGTTACGTGTTTACACGAGCCCTCGGCGCTCGGCACTTCGCGACTTCTACAATCGAAAAGAATCTCTCTCAAGTTCCGAACCCCCGATAGGCGATACCCATGAAGGATTTTGATCCAATGGTTCTCCCGTGCCTTGGATCCAACGGTCACGATCATATCGTGATCTCGCGAACCGTGAGTTCATGCAGCCCTACCCTTGACCACTCCAAGTCGCGAGTCATCGAAATGCTACTCTCCTGCCTATAGAAAGGCTAAGATCGACGGTCAATAGGGCTCCGTCAGATCCTTGGATCTATGGTCCGGGATCCCATCGCTACATGCGAAGGCTGAAAGGGTCAAGGTGTTAACGCCTACTCTCCTCCTCTAGATCCATCGGTCTCGACAGATCTGGGGTATTCCCGAAAGGATTCCGACCGTTCATCAACCGAATGATAGGGTATTCTCTCTTTCTATAATTGGGCTCGCTATCCCTTCTAAGCTTGAATCACAAAATTCAACTTCTCGGGGCTTCAAACTCCCACGACTCCGAGACCTTAGAGAGCTACCCTTCTGGCCCCAGACTTAACCATTTGTACAGAAAACAACGATGACATATAAGCATACACATGCATCCATTATTTCCAGTTTAAAACACCAGGCAATAATTCTACACAAAAATTATTATGGGCATATAAACACAAGCATGCATTCATGATATTCAGTTCGAAATACAATGTATAAAACACTTATCAAATCTACCAGGCGTGATGCAATTGCTGAGAGGGGTGCTCGTTTCCACCCAACCATAGGCTCAGTGACTCCAAACAGATTTACCACTAGCCACCCCCGAGCTAGACCACGATGCTTTGAGGTTCAGTCTCCTACTTCCAGCTCAACAGAAATCAAGGACGAAGGTTACTCTCCTTCTCCTGATGCAGGAAAATAATCCAAGACGAAGGTTACTCTCCTTCTCCTGGTATTCAAAACTTCCTACATTTCCATGGTTTCTCCAGTCTCTTTCATGATCCCCGTCGCCGCACTGCTCTCTCCCTTACCACATTTCCTCTCTTGCCAATTTCTGTCTACAAGGTTGCGTGTGGCGCGAATTTCGTCGTCCATGGTCAGGTCTGAGGGCTGTTACAGATGGGCGGTTCACCCCCATCCCCTCATTAACTCTTGAGGAACCTCCCCACCTACCAATCTGATGGGAAATCCATTCCAAGATCAGAGAGCTGCTTTGGTTTGTGAGCAAGTATAAACCAATACAGTACTGGCTCGGTGGAAGTTAACGCAACCATTCCAGATCCCTTCCACCACCTCTCATTAGCCATCATGGTATCTTTTAGCACATCCCCCTCCCAACAGTCATGCAACACATATTCATAACATAATTTACATTCATCGACCTTTTATACAAAGGTCCGTCAAGTCAAACATTCACATCTTTGAGTTTGCCATAGTTCTTGGCCAATATAGTTATTTTTACAGACTGGGGGAAACATGATGTTACAGTGCTTGTCACAAGCAATAGTGCGCATGCTTGCCACTTCAACCAAGAAGCCCCCAAAATCAATTGTATGGATATGCCTCCTCTCTACCATAGCCATGCCAATGAAGTTATGAGAAGCCCCACCATCTATCAACATTGTTGCCCTTTGTCCTTGTACAACTCCCTTTATCCGAAAGGTGTTAAATTTAGGCACCCCACTCATAGAGGCAATGGTGACCTTTTTGAGTCCTACATCAAGGGGTAATGATGCCCCACTACCTTGCACATATAAGGTTTCATCTTCCTCCTTGTGGTTGGTTTTCATAGCATGGATAGCTCCACCCTCTTCCTCATCTGTCTCCTCTTCACTTTCAAATATCACTTATGTGTATTGAATTGTTCCCTTGCCCAAACACCTATGACCTGGCTACCAAGGTTCTTTGCAAGTGAAGCAAATTTGTTTCCTTCATAAATCCCTTCTTGTGGATTCATCCAACTTCCCCTTTCCTTTGTCCATTGGCCTAATGTCACATACCCTAGGAATGATAGGAGGTTTGGCTGTGAATCTATTTTTATTTGTTGCCCCAACTATATCTCTGGTGCGCTCAATATCATCTTGCAAGGTCACAGTCTTAAAAGCCTTAACCCATCCTCTTACTGGTTAATTTAGTCCATCTATAAACAACATAAGTAATCTAGATTTTGCCATATCTGGAACCATCACTGATACTCTTTGAAACTCCTCAATAAAGGCCTCAGCTGAACATGTTTACTTAAGTTATGTAAGCTCCCTGAAATGACGGTCCGGGTCTCCTTTGTCAAACCTGTCAATGAGCCTTTGCATGAATTCTTGATAAGAGGTGATGCGTTCATGGCCCAAGGTGGTTATTCCATGGAACCACCATTCATGTGCCTTCCCCATCATATATAAAGTTACAAACTAATAGCTTATCTTTCCTACATAGGATTCAATTGGAGGTAAGCATCCATCTTTTGCACCCATGTTGTAACCTGGATGTGATCCGATCAATCGAAGGAGGGTAAGTCCATTCTTCCAGCCCTTCATTCAAGCTCACTAACACCTCTATAATGCTCCTTGGATCTCCTTTTCATCTTCAAGTGGAAATACTCCCCCATAGAAACCTGTCTCCTGAATCCTGCGCTCATGGCATTGTATTCCCTTTCTACAGTTTTCCACTCATCACCCAAACTTTCTGAATCCAAGGCATTAGCTTCCCTCCTCTGTGTATCTAGGAAGGTAGGCATATACGCCCTAGGAGTGGTCCTGCTAGCTGTGTGAAATGGAATTGATATTCCATCATTTGGTCCATGCTCCCCCACTTGATCTATATGTATGGACTCATCATGGTTTCCATTGCCCCCATGATATCCACCAACATCATGACTTCCATCGAACAAGGGTGGGTCTTTACCATGTCTTTGTTCCATCAAATATTGAGAGAGAATACCTTGGTGTTTACTATGCTCCTCCAGCAAAGCTATTATTTTGTTTTTCCCTCTTTGCAAACTAGCAGAGGATAGTTTAAGTTATGTATGTCCCAAAGATAGGTGGTTTTGCATTTCCTCAAGGTTGCGCTACATAGATTCCTGACTGTTCTATAGTGCATTCTGCATTGTATGAGCTACCTTTTTAGCCAAAATTTCGGCCTCTTCAGATGTAGCATTTTTTTATTCACGAGTCTCTCCCATACCGACTTCTGACTCTTCCCCTTATGGAATACTTGTTACTAGTTGTCCCCCATGACCAGTTCTCCTGGTCATTTGTATTTTGCACAGGATGGCAAAGTAAATTCGCTCTGAAACCACTGTAATGTTACCAACCAATTTCGTCCAAAAACTAGGGTTTGTTGCTTGTTGTTTGAAGTTTGTTTTGTAGGGATTTATTACAAAAAGAAGTGTTGATGTGTTTTGATGAGTTTTACAACATTCATGACATCATAACAGTCATTGGACACAAGATAATATAGGAAATGCACAAACAATATAGCAAGCTTCAGATCTGACCTTTATTTAGTAATATAAGTGATCTTCATACATGGATCTATAGATACGATGAAATATATAGAGAGATACATAGCCTCTAAGACTTCCTCTATTGAATATAAGTTCAATACAAGATTAATTTATTTCCCTCAATGGTTGAAACCTTCAAATCTATGTTGATATGCCTTTGTAAGACTGGATCTGGAACTGGTACGACCCTGACTGGCTGAAGAAGCTCAATAATTCGTCCCTCTAGAAGATGGCTTCCAAATACTGTGAAATCATTGCCAAAATGTAGACAAGGGATGATAGAAGAATTGTAGCAAGTTGGGGACCAAACCCTTAAGTATTCCCTCATATCTCCAAGTCTCCTTAGTGAAGATATGCCCCTCTTATAGAAATTCGGCCCAAGCCTTAATAAATCATCTAGCAAGGAAAACTCTTCTGTAATGGCTGCAAAAGGGCGCTATGGCACTAGCAATGAGCCTGGAATAGGGAGAAAGGGCAGATCTAGCTCCCTTGGAACAAATCGAACTACTCTTCTCTTGGTGGTGCGTCCCACAGCTGGAAACCCTTCAAATTTGCATCCTAGCCTCCAAATAATGAGTGTTGAGTACATGTGATTGAATAGAATGGAGAGGGAGGGATCTTGCACCTCCTTGGCCAAGCTTGGACCGGGAACGGAGAAATGTTTCACCTCCTTGATAGCCTCTAGGGTTTATTGACTCAAAACCCTCAAAACATAAGTTGTAGAGCTCAAGTGATCACAATGAGAAAATAGACAAGAATGAGGAGTGAGGCGCCTACTCTCTCTTTTATACCTCCCAATCTAATTCTCAGTTGAGTTTCCTTTTTTCTTTTTACTAAGGCTGTGATTTGATTTTTCACTTAAGTTACTTTCACCTTTTCTTTTCTTCTTGAAAGTCACTTTTTAATAAAATCACTTTAATTCCTTAAGTGACTTTGTATTGCCTCAACCCCTTTTACCCACGAGACTATAGCCTATAGGGGTGACTATACTACTTAGTCCATCTTTGTTATTGTCAAGGAGAGGGGGGAATTACAGTCTCCCCTACTGGAAATTGCTTGCCCACAAGCAATCTTGAACTTGCTTGTTGTAGCACTTGTTCATTCTCCCAAGAGGCATATTCTATAGGTAGTTTTTTCCATTTAACCAAGCATTCCTTGATGCTCATGTTTCTTAGTTTTTTTGCCCTTACTTCCAAAATCTCTTCTGGTATCAAGATCAAGTGCCCCTCCTCATCAATAGGTGGTAGCTCATCATTAGCTACGACATGTTGTCCCAAGGATCTTTTCATGCAAGATACATGGAAGACATTGTGAATTTTTCTTCCTTGGGGTAGTTCTAACTCATATGCCACTGACCCAACTTTCCTTTGCACTCTATATGGACCATAGAACCTAGGTTTTAGCTTTTATGTGCCCTTACTCTTAAGGGATGATTGTCTGTACGGTTGTAGTCTCAAGTACGCCAAGTCCCCTACCTCAAATGTGCATTCCACCCTGTGTTTATCAGCATACAATTTTTGTTGATTTTATGCCTTATGCAAATGATCTTTGAGTTCCTTGAGAATGTCTTGGCTATATTGTATCCATTCTTTAGCTATAGGAGCTTTGATGTCTCCAAATACAATCTCAATGAAGGTGAGGGGTTCATAATTATATAAAGCTTTAAAAGGAGACATGTCAATAAACATATGATGAGTAGTGTTGTAGCAACATTATCCTAAATAAATCCATCTAACCCATGCTTTTTGCTGCCTCGATACATAATTGTAGAGATACCCCTCCACCCACTTATTCACAATCTCAGTTTTCCCATCTGTTTGTGGATGGTAGCTAGTGTTGGGATTTAAAGTAGTGCCTACTAGCTTAAACAACTCCTTCCAAAAGATACTCATGAACCTATTATCCCTATCACTCACTATATTCTTGGGTAGCCCACGTAACTTGAAGACCTCTCTGAAAAATAGATTTGCCACCTGAGATGCGCTGAAGTCCATGGAGATAGCAAAGAAGTGCGCAAATTTGGTCAAATGTTCAACCACCACAAAGATGCAATCCTTCCCTTGAGTTTTGGGAAGACCTATAATAAAATCCATAGATACACTCTCCCATTTGTGCTCAGGAATAGGGAGGGGTTGTAATAGACCAACATGATGTGTGTGCTTATCCTTGTTATGTTGACAAAGGGTACATTCCTTGATATATCACATAACTTCTCCCTTCAATCCCTTCCAAGCAAACCTTTCCCTGATCTGTCTATATGTTTTAAGGAATCCTTAATGACCTGCTAAGGAAGAATCATGGAATGATTGAAGCACTTTCCTTTTGAATGAGGATCCCGGAACCAAAAAGATCCTTCCCTTGTAATAAATAACATCATCCATAATCATGTACTTGTCATCCTGTATCTGTCCATCCATCAATTCACACACACATTTATTCTTTGAGTATTCTACCAATAAGAGAGACTTCCAATCAACAGATATTTCAGACATAGAGTATGATGAAGGCCTTCTGGATAAGGCATCTGCCACCAAATTATTTTTCCCTTTGACATACTCAATGTCAAAGTTGTATTTGCTTACCCACTTTTATTGCCTTTCATTAAGATCCTTTTGCGCAATGAAGTATTTGAGACTGTTATGGTCGGTCCTAACCACAAATTTCCCTCCCACTAGATATTATCTGAATTTGGTGAGAGCATGCATTATGGCTAGCATTTCTTTGTCATAAATGGTAAGAAACATTTCAGGACCCCTCGATTTCCGGCTCTTATAGGCAATAACATGCTTATTCTACATGAGTATTGTTCCAACACCTTCCCCAGATGCATCACACTCTAAAATGAAAGGTTGGGAGAAATAAGGTAAATATAACACAGGACAAGTACTCATCACCTTCTTCAATTTCTCAAATGTTGACTGGGTTTTATCATTCCAGTCAAAGGCTCCCTTTTTGGTCAGATCAGTTAGGGGTGCACAAAGTTGAGAGAACCCTTTGACAATTTTTTTGTAGTAACTGCAGATGCCAAGAAAACTTTTAAGTTATGTAAGTGTTTTGGGTGTGGGCCAATTAATGATAGCTTGAATCTTCTCTTGATGTACTTGTACCCATTTTTCTCCAATAATGTGTCCCAAGTAGAGGACCTCTATCATTCCAATCTCACATTTTGATTCTTTGGCATATAGAGACTACTCCTCCATGCTCAAAATGTGGTCCACATGTTCGAGATGCTCTTCCTAAGTTTTGTTGTAAATCAACAAATCATCAAAAAAGACAAGCAAATATTTCCTTAGTTGCTTGTTAAACACATGATTCATGCAGGATTGAAAGGTATTTGGTGCATTGATAAGGCCAAAAGGCATAACAAGGAACTCATAGTGTCCAAAATGGCATCTGAAGGTTGTCTTGTGTATGTCTTGCTCCCTCGTCTCGATTTGATGGTATCCAGAGTGCAAATCAATTTTGGTGAAGTATATTGCCCCATGCAGTTCATCCAATATTTCATCTATTTTGGGAATGAGGTATCTGTTCTTGATGGTTCTCTTATTCAATGCTCTGTAATCTATGCACATGCACATAGTTCTATCCTTCTTTTTGACCAACACAACTGATGATGTGAATGGCCTTTAACTTGGTATGATATGCCCCATGGCTAGTAATTCTTTGATGGCACTTTCTATCTCGTCCTTGTGCTTCTTGGGATGTCAGTAAGGGGTAGTGATGACCGGTTTGGACCCTTCTTCCAATTATATAATATGTTCAAACCCCTTGTTTGGATGTTGCTATGGAGGAATAGGCTCAAAGACCCTTTTATGCTTGTGGAGGATCCTTTGTATGTCTGGAGGGTATTGTTTGTTTGTCCCATCAATTGTGTCTATGATGAAGCATTCAACTGCAAAGACTATCTCTTCTCACCTAAATATGGCATGCATTTTCTTGGTTGTCACCACTCTTGGTGAATCCCCTGTCATCCCTTTAAGCGTGACTATTTTTCCTTCTTTTGTGTTGAAGGACATTTCCATGGTTTTGTAATTATTGGTGATTGGCCAAAGGTGCTAAGCCATTTCACACCTAAAATGATATTCGTGTCTGGAATGTCCACCACATAAAAATCATGTATCAAAGTATATCTGCCCAATGTCAAGCTCATCTGTGTAATGTACCTGTCACAAGCAATAGTGTGCCCACTTGCTACTTCAACCAAGAATCCCTCAAAATCAACTATAGGGATATTCCTCCTCTCTACCATATCCATGTCAATGAAGTTATGAGAAGCCCCACCATCTATCAACATTGTTTCCCTTTGTCCTTGTATAACTCCCTTTATCCGAAAGGTGTTAAATTTAGGCACCCCACTAATAGAGAATTTATCCTTAAAAATAGATTATTATTGTTATTATTATTATATACTCATTTCATATCGTAAAGAATTTAATAATATATATAATTTTAGGAAATGGACAAGCCAAAAATATCACGACGAATATCGTAACTACTTACTCATAATAATTTGCTTTATATTAGGTTCCTTTTAGGCAATATAGTGTGTGTTGGGTGTATCTTTTTAATAATTTATTATCTTCTTCTATTTAATAGAAAAAAGCATTGACAAAAATAATGAAAAAATAATAACATTTAATTGAATCATGATATGAATTGGATAAATTAAAATGTACAAATTAATGGTAATTGATTTATAATTCATAGTGTTTATCGATGAAGTTATCTTTTTAGAGTTCCTCATATTACGAAAGAAAAGAAACCAAAGATGCAAAGTATGAGGGTGGAGAGCCTCATACTTACTCCAAAATAAGTGTAGAAAAACATAACTTTGCGATTGGAAAACAAAAAAAAACCCTCTTTGGTTTGTTGGTTACACCGATTGTTCTCTATGGTTGTGAAATATGGGGAAATAACATGCCAACTTGCAGATGGAGACAACTAGAAAGAATTCATAAGCAATTAATTACTAGCAATCATAAAGGTAAAGCCACAGTCCCGTATGGAATTGTTTTAGTTGAAACTGTAAGGTAGCTAGAGAGGTAGTNCCACTATATTATTAAATAAGGCCCACTATGGTAGTTAGATATAATAAATGGGTAATTAGATATAATAAATGTAAGATGACTTCATAGAAGGTTCTACTTCTAGAAAATTCCTCCTCTAAAATGTTCTTAAGTGATGTTAGTACTATATAAAGGGGTTCAAGCAATGTAATGGGATATGAAGAGAAGTATTGTATTTTGAACGGTAGCTCAATAGAAGGATGCCCCCTCGAAGAAGCAAGTGAATAGGAAAAGATCCATTCCATAATATGATCCATTGTATGGTGTTGCCCTACCTCAGGGGTTTGGTAATAATAAAGTGTGGTTTCTTCTATCTTGTTTTGTGGATCTATTGTGTATTCAGTATTTGTGGTGATTATATATGTAGATCTATTCAGGTTCTTAACAAGTGGTATCATAGCACTTTCCTTGGCAGACATTGTGGGCAAATATTTTTTATTTTTGTAGATTTTTGTTTTTGGAGAAGAAAAAAGAGGGCCGTGACATTCCAGAAATTTTCGGTATATTTTTGTGTAAAATTTGCAAAAATAGACTGCATATATGAGTTCCTCTTGGAAAAACACCCAAGTTGAAAAAAAAAATCGTTTGAAATAGAGTCCAAGAAGTCAAGATATTGAAGTTTTAAAATCTACAATTTTTCAGGATTTTTTCCGTGGACGGCGACGCGATTTTTTTATTTTTATTTCTATAACATCTGGAGGCCGAATTTTCCCAAACAAATTATAGATCTGAGTTCCTCTCACAATTACACCCAATTTCGAAAAACAAATCAGCCGAAACGGGGTCCGGGAAGTGAAGTTATGAACATTTTAAATTCAACAGTTTTTTAGGGTTTTTCCAGAAAAAGCCGTGATTTTCTGCCGTAACTTATTGTTCTATTTTTGGGGTTTTTTCATGACGGCTGCAGGACCGAAGAGTTCATAGGGTGATCAGATGGCTATTTCCTCTCAAAACCTCAAATAAATTCTACAAATTATTGAAACATTCAAATCCCAATTGTATGACACATTGGATGTCAAATTGGATGGCCTCACAAACTACCTCAATGATAGTTTTCGTAGTATTCAAGATTCATTGGATAACATGCATGAGATTTCTTATGGCGGACATCAAGGATGAATATAATCAAGAAATATATGCTTGGTGTGATTTGGAGGCCGATTGTGATGATTGGTATATGGATAGTTTTCATTTCTGGGATGACAACCACTTTCATATTTTATTTGATAACTTTAATCCACCTTTTGTAGAGAGTATCAATGTGACAAATCGGGAGCCAATGATTATTACCAACATCCATCCTGCATATTCTACAGTGATATTATTCATTCCAGATTATGATACGACCATTTTCCACTATGTGGATGGATCTTCTTATTTGGATCCACATGACAGGTGTCAGTCTTTGGAGCATCATTTTCAGTTGGTTATTGGGTGTCGATATCTTCCATGTGGGGTTYACATGAGMAATTGGACATGGGACCCTGGTTTACAATGGCGGTTGGACTACTTCAACATGGTGGCTTCCATTTCTCAATGGGACCATGGTTCTCTAGTCTACTTCAACATTGTGGTCCACACTTATCCATGGGACCCTGGTATATGGTTGTACATCAAGCGTTGAGGTAAGGGGAGGGGGGGCAGAGGGCCCATAGTGATTATAGTGGAGGGCATTCAATGTAAGGTGGACTAGGTCCACTATATTATTAAATAAGACCCACTATGGTAGTTAAATATAATAAATGGGTAATTAGATATAATAAATGTAAGATGACTTCTTAAAATGTTCTACTTCTAGAAGATTCCTCCTCTAGAATGTTCTTAGGTGATGGTAGTACTATATAAAGGGGTTCAAGCAATGTAATGGGATATGAAGAGAAGTATTGTATTTTGAGTGGTAACTCAATAGGAGGATGCCCCCTCGAAGAGGCAAGTGAACATGAGAGGATCCCTTCCATAATAGGATGCATTGTATGATGTTTCCCTACCTTATGTGTTTGATAGTAATAAAAGAAATTTTGCATATTGTTCTTCTATATTGATCTTTGGATCTATTGTGATATTTTGTATTCAGTTCTTAACAGAAACAAGTACTTTTTCGTTGGAGGCGACAATGATAACCAAATTAATAAGTTATTTAAAGAAGGTGGAAAACATGGATAACCAACGCTGACCCAAATTAGCTATGGAGGAGGAGTTAGACCATAGGAAGAAAACTTGGATGAAGAAAAATAAAAAGTGGTCGAGTAAGTGGAATATCAAGTTGCATGAATGTCTTAACACCAAGGAAGAAATAAAAAAGTTCATGGATGAAAAATTTAGGACTGCCATGTGGACCAATCACAGTGGGCGTAAAAAACCATACTACATCAAGGAGTTTAACCCAAATTGCGATCATAGTGAGACAACATATTTAGGGGCAACTATTAAAGGAAAAGCAAGACTGCTAGTTGCACATCTGAGGACAGGTTAACATCACCTTGGATGTGAGACTGGTAGGTGGAGGGTACCCAAGGAAGTTTGAGAGGAGAGAACTTGCATATTCTGCAATAAGGGTGTGGTGGAGACGGAGTGACACTTTGTCATGGAATGTGCAGCCTACGAGGATATTCGCAATCAGTATGAAAACAACTTAAAGGTCGACAACATGCACCAACTTTTTGACGGGGATAAGATTAACCAGATTGGTAGTCTTCTAGTCAAGATTCACATCAGAAGATTATACATTGAAAAGAGTGTGAAGATGAGTTAGGGTTGTTATTCTCTTGGTCCCTTAGGCTATTCAACCTCGTGGATGTCATTAAAATCAATCAATCAATCAATCCATTTTTTTAACCTTTATACTCATACAAACATGGCAAGATTTGAATGTAGATTGAATTTTAAAAATATGAATAATTACTTTTACAAACATTAGATTTTTAATTTTTTTAATTTTGTAGATGGTTGGAGAGCCCTTCTCGCAAGGGCCCTTCTTCAAAACCGTTTAACATGTTCCTAGCAATTTCAATGGAGGAAGTGTAAGCAACTTGCAAAGCTTGCAAGAATATAAAAGTATGCAAATTACAAATAGCAATGAACAACCATTAGGAAACACTAAATTTTAATGTTCACATCACTATATTCATTAATGGTACACATCAAATGCTATGTTTAAACAAAAAAATCAAGCACCATAATTTTCAAAAATGATTGCAGGGTTCAAGCTGATTACAACATAAGAGGGAGTCACAACTAATTCACTTTAATGAATAATATGCAAATACTTTTTTCCAATTCTCCCATAAACATTGGATTCAATATAATTTGGCTAAACCCTCTTAGTGTTGTAAATGTGCAACTCTT
>JZKD02S2392139.1:0-13655 GCA_000966675.3 Picea glauca | reverse complement strand
TTTCAGTTATAACGAGAAGGAGATCAATCGTTTCATTTCTTTATTCGATGTCTTTAATTGTTACCAGAATCCTGTCCTCTCGCATGCTCGGTACAAGTGACACATTTTTCCACCAACGGAGATATCAACCTTGAAGGTTCCGCTTGACAATTGGCCTAAAAAATGTAACAATCTCTGACTAATTGCGGCAACCTTTCTTCCAACTGTCGGTCTAGGGCATCAATAGCGCACAATTGCACACTTGGTTTAATAATCCATTTATCTATTTGAACTATGTCTGTCAGAGTTACTTGTGAGACTTCGGCCGAATCTCTTTCTTCTTTCTCATTTATATCAAGTGAGAGTTTCGCCATATTCATTTGGCTCAGCGTCTCAACATTACTCTCGCTATCAATGCCTAACAAATTTCCACCTATAGAACCGAAAGCCTCTTCACAGGATTTCCTTACCTTCTTGGCTTGCAATTTGCCTTCTGATATGCTGCGTTCCCATTCTTTCAACAAAATATTACCTCGGGTCTGTTCCGAAATGGAAAACTTAGAACTTTTTCCCGATTCCCTATTTGCTGTAGCTATGACAGCCTCTTGAAATGTGACCCGAGCTGCTCCAGCTTCTCTCTCTCTGACAGATAAGTTTTTTGATACTTGATCAATAAGCAGACAATTGTCCCGAATCGTCTCTACCTTGGCAAGTAAACTTCACTGGGCTGCAGAAACCCTGCTCCGAATCTCCATAGCCTGGGACTGGAATATTCCGATATTTATAACTTGGCTTTCGGTGAACTCTAATCTAACATGTAGATGCTCAATCAAGTCTCTTTGCTGGCCTACCTGTATTTGACTGGTCTAAGCTACCAACTCTGCTTGTTCGATCTTAGCTTTGAGCAACTCAATTTCCTTTTTGTCGACCACTCTTTCTTTTTCTATTCCTGTTCTTGCCTGGTCCTTGATAGCCTCTTCTACTATGGCTAGTTTAGCTTCTAAGGTTTTGATGAGGCAATTTTTTCACTTTAGATGATTTTTCAAAACCCCGACTGAAAATTGGTTTGCCGTAGCATACGCCCCTAATGTCCCGGCTATTTCTGTCGCAAAATTTTCTTTCTTCTTATCTTTCCCATCGGTCAACACCTTAAATTTCTTGGCCGTTGATCTTGCTTCTTGATAGAATTCTCTTTTTACCACAACTTTTCTCATTTTATAAAAAATAACTCATTTGGAGGGAGCTCTTCCATCCTTATAGGTCTCAATTCTTCATTGAAAATCCACCCTGCGTCTATGTTCCCTTGAGTTGACTGTAAGGGAGTAATGGAGGTGATGGGATCTATGATTTGCTTAGATGACTGGCCTGGAGTGGTAACTGGAGTCTGCTTTTTCGGTGGATCGGGAGTTTTTATTTCTGGTTTCGGACTCCCAGTTTGCTCTCCCCTGTCTTGGTGTTTTTCTTGTTTGGGTGCTGTATCTTTGGAGCCTTCGACTTCTTTTCACTGCACCTTTGTTGTTATTGGATTCTCACCCCACAATACTGGGGGAAGACAACTCCGTCGATGTTCTTGGAATTTTAAAAAATCGGACCTCTCTTCGGGTGCTAGGGCTTGTATCTGAGCCAAAACCTTGGCATAAGATCTCGTGCCTCGAAAAATGTCATTCGAGGGCAAATTTTCATGTTCGAACCTTTTAAGCCCGCAATTGGCTAAGTGATTACTTATGACCCTCTGCGGGTCGTGCTTTTTGAATTCGACATGAACCAATTTTAGGTCCTCCAGGGTTGTTGCCTCAGCTTTAACATGCCCAAAATCTAACAAAGAATAGGAACTTAAATGAATAGGAAAAGGTGGCCATACCTTCTTAGAATATCCCTTAAGCTCCTTGCTTATGCCACCGATTACGGTTTGTCTAACAATATCACGGCAAGCCAGCCTATCGGATATGAATAATGGCAAGGCATTCGGAGGAACAAAAGCACCGAAAACCCTGAGATATGAAAATTCTACTTCCACATACCAGTCGACTATACTGCTCAGATTTACCACGATACTGTCTGAGATCCTGGGTGGCGGGTGGCCGAAAATAGTGACATGCAGTGGTACCATCACCCAGTTAAAGATTTCATACACAAAATCTGAGGCTTTGTCTTCCCACAACTTTGAATGGTACAAGTGGATGGGCTCAGCCTCCGATGGAGTCTAGCTCCAACTCATCAAGGGAAAAGGTGTCAGAAAACACATGGCGTCCATGATATACATAGACATAAAGAATGAAGTAATCTTTCCGCTCTTATTCAGATCTTGATACTCTGTAACTCAACTTGTCAAACTATCGGATAGTAGTTTATCCCAGTCGAAGGAATAGCCTTGGGCGACCGAATGAATTAGAGGCACCCACTGAAGGAAAAAATGTGTGGTGTCCTCTCTTCCATATAATATGTAGGACATCATAGTGATATATTTGAATTGTGGTTCTAGAGAAGCTATTGAATATATACCATTACTATCCGCCCTGAACTTCTCAGGGTGTGAAACCCAATCTTTGATTAAACCAGACATAGTCTTGTCATATTGCACACATTCTTTCTGTTTAAAATTCTCTAGGAATTCAGCATTGTAAAAAAAGTCCGACACGGCTGACAACTTGTACATAGCCTGCAATTGTTTGGGTCTGAAAGTCCCAATGGTGACCTTTTGCTCTTCGATGATGGTTCTAGTTGGTATATCTACATGGTCTAACGCCCACCAAACTATATCGTAATAAGGGAGCAATCCTGGCCTAGCCGCTACTTTATGCATTTGAGCCTGGACGACGATCTTATATTTGGTGATCAGGTCGTCTTTTTCATTTTCAATGGAATCATCTGAAACATCTACTGATTCAGACTGTAGAACCTCAGAAATATACGACCAGGTCCTGACAGAGTCGACACTTCGAGGCGAAGTATCAGCAACGTTGTCTGAACCTTGTCCTGAAACCTCAATAGTGGATTTAGACGCTTTTCACGGGGCCATGGTGGGGGAATTCTACTTTATCTCTCCTGCAATAACAATATGTGTACATACATAAATTAGTTCGCTCTAGAAAAGGTTTGCTCTGCGTAGAATAAAAATGAAATTTGTGACAACAAATAAAATATCCATGCCTTCGAAAATTTAAAACTAGGTCGTCCTTAGGAACAAAATGGTCAAATCGTTCTTAAGTTTAGCAATAAAAACCAAATTCTTACTTGTCGATTCACCTCATTTCCAATTAATTTCCTAGATTTTGACAGTTCGTAATGCAAGTTGGTGCAAGGAAAGTTTAAAATTTCCTCGGAGACTGTGCATATTAATTTGTATTAAAACACTGGGAATGCTGGCTTAGCTTAATTAATCAAGCCTTTTTTTAAATGTTAATTAATCTTTCGGCACTTACCTCATCGAGAGTTTTTGCTTTAACCCTTTGAACCTCTAAGATTCAAGATTGCGATAATTAGCTTTGGTTAATAAAAAACGTAACCATGATTAGGCGTTTAATTAATTACATGGTTATTTATATCGCGACTTCGCGACTCAGTTCTTCGAAGGTATAAATTCCGGGAGGCTCGTATGCCGAGTTGTGAAATCGCGAGGTCGCGATGATATGATTTAATTAAATTGGAGGATAAAATTGGATAAAGTGTTTAATTAATTACGTTTCTATCTATATCGCGACTTCACGACTTGGGGTTTTGAAGGCATAACTTTTGAGGGAAAACACGCTGATTTGCGAAATCCTGACAGAGCTTAACCACAGCTAAACCTTTTACCTTTAACATTAAACCAGGTTACCTTAATAAGAATCTCGCGGTTTCGGCTATCGAGGTTACGACGATAATACTTTTGGAGCTAGCAAACGCCGATACATGAAATCCCAATGATGCTTAACTATGGTTTAGAGCATTTTTACTCTCGGTAATGATCTTGGTAAAATTTTTAAAACTAGTTCCCCATTTCGCCCCTCGGGACTTGTAAACTATGTGATCTATAACTCTCGACATGCGACATCCTGAGGTAAAAAGGAGAGACTAGTTTAAATGATAAAAAATAAATAAATCTTACCTTCGGAGTATGATAACTATCGCTGTTTGCGTGATGAGACTTCTGAGATTTTGGAAAAAATAAAGGAATATATGAAAACCGACTTTCGACTTCAAGCCTTAAGATATGAAATTTTAAACATGCTAAAAAAAAACAAAGGTGGCTCCAACACCTTTCACGATATCCATCACTTTATTCTTGGCAAGGATGAGGTCAATCCTTGTCTTCCACACTCTGAAGTTAGAGGCTCCATCTAACTTGTTCTCTGACTTCATAGAATAAGTCATGGCTGCTTTGACTTGGTCAAACCCTATATTTGACCATAAACTCAAACTTCACGTCTTGGCTTGTTGAGAGTATCAGGAGATGCGCTAGGCTAGAGCACACTTATCTATCCAGAGATTAGGTCAATCCATTCACTTAAGGTGCCTAAACAAGAGGATTAGGGTTTCTGCAACTGCTCTTGCTAGTAACCCTAGCGACAATGCTTTGGTGACTGATCCTGCTAGGAAACCCTAGCGGTAGTTCTTCAACGAGCTTAATATCCTTCTAGCTATGTTTCCTTCTAGCATTTATACTAAATGAATGAGGTGTGGGTCCATAACCTGTTAAAATATAAGTGGATGTGTTCGTTTTACCATTGACAATACCCTTGTCACCCAACCATAGGCCGAAGCCACCCTCCGAGCACCTTCACCTTGACAGAGAATCACTCCGGAAGCAAACCTTAGGTTAGATAGCCAAACAAAGGGTAGCACACCTTTCCCCAAGGATAACACACCAATAAGAGCTGATCAGATAATCTAAACCCTAGCCAAGAGATAGTCCAAGCGTAACTGCTAGCTGCAACAACTGCAACGACAACTCTCCTCCAAACCTGCGTAGAAATTGGGCAACTGCAGTGCGCACAAGTGCTTCTCTGCAATTCTGAGACTGCCTGCGAGAATGAGAACTAGCCTCCTGTATTTATACTAATTATGGCTAACTTCTTGGGCCGACTTCTCATTCTCGGTATCTGTCTGTTCAATATATATTATTATTTCTGGCCGACTTCTTCTCTTGGAGGCTAATAACCTAATATAAATTATCTTCTTGAGCTGACAAGTCTTCTAGGGTTATTATCCAACTCATTAGGGTTTCCTCTTTCTTCCCAGAGTATTCTATCCTCGTCAAGTTTACACGTGGACGTAAATACCTCCCACAACTACCATAAAATCAACACATAGGATCACTGTTGATCCCACTGTGATCAACAATGATCACGAATTTCTTTTTCCCCAAGGTTATATTTCTTTTCCTCTAATTATTGTACATGTTTAACTCATGTTTCCATCAATGAAAACACATAATCAATACTTCCAACAATCTCCCCCTTTGGCATTGAGAGCAACATATGTGTAAAACAAATACTTTTTCTCCCCCTCTCACTGATCTCATTTTCAGGTTGGAGGATTTAAATTTTACGTATACCAGATACTAATACCAAATTTGTTTTATTGTTTTTATTGTTTTTTGACATCAATGACAAAGAGTTAAGTTTTACTATTTTATTCCTCCCGTGAATGTGCCAGTTGTTTTCTCAATCTCTTGGGATTTTGTGTTCAAATAGGTAGCCTAATTGATACCATTTTTTTGTTGTTGTAGTGATCAAGTATTTTAAACCTAATCCAATGAATTCCTCATTTGATGACCAAACTAAACACTTCCCCTGAGTTTTTACTCTTTCATAGGGTTTTATTGTCTTCTCCTTTGTCTTAAAGGACAAGGGTGTGAATCTTACTAATCTTCTTGATCTGTTTATTTATTCTCGTTGATATTATGATCTTTCACAAGAATACCATTGATCCATACCAATTAATTTGATTTCTATTCTTAAACCAATTTAATATCTTATTCACAGTCCTTCGAATCTGTAGAAACCAACTTCAACTTTTGTCCCTTAGAAATAAGATTAAATTGGTCCTTTCATCTATTGTTTGTTAAGTCCTCTTCATAAGTTTTTTTCATTCTTTTGGATATTCCTCATTGGGTTTAGATCATACCATACTTTGGTAGTATTTTGTAGTACTTACACCAAATCATGCTGTAAAATCCTTCCTCCTTCCTTTTATTCATATTTTATGTTGAGGGGAAATTTATTAGTTCATGAAAATAACATTGGAAAACTTCCNAGCTTAATTAATCAAGCCTTTTTTTAAATGTTAATTAATCTTTCGGCACTTACCTCATCGAGAGTTTTTGGTTTAACCCTTTGAACCTCTAAGACTCAAGATTGCGATAATTAGCTTTGGTTAATAAAAAATGTAACCATGATTAGGCGTTTAATTAATTACATGGTTATTTATATCGCGACTTCGCGACTCAGTTCTTCGAAGGTATAAATTCCGGGAGGCTCGTATGCCGAGTTGTGAAATCGCGAGGTCGCGATGATATGATTTAATTAAATTGGAGGATAAAATTGGATTAAGTGTTTAATTAATTACGCTTCTATCTATATCGCGACTTCACGATTTGGGGTTTCGAAGGCATAACTTTTGAGGGAAAACACGCTGATTTGCGAAATCTTGACAGAGCTTAACCACAGCTAAACCTTTTACCTTTAACATTAACCTAGGTTACCTTAACAAGAATCTCGCGGTTTCGACTATCGGGGTTACGACGATAATACTTTTGGAGCTAGCAAACGCCGATACATGAAATCCCAATGATGCTTAACTATGGTTTAGAGCATTTTTACTCTCGGTAATGATCTTGGTAAACTTTTTAAAACTAGTTCCCCATTTCGCCCCTCGGGACTTGTAAACTATGTGATCTATAACTCTCGACATGCGACATCCTGAGGTAAAAAGGAGAGACTGGTTTAAATGATAAAAAATAAATAAATCTTACCTTAGGAGTATGATAACCATCGCTGTTTGCGTGATGAGACTTCTGAGATTTTGGAAAAAATAAAGGAAAATATGAAAACCGACTTTCGACTTCAAGCATTAAGATATGAAATTTTAAACATGCTAAAAAAAAACAAAGGTGGCTCCAACACCTTTCACGATATCCATCACTTTATTCTTGGCAAGGATGAGGTCAATCCTTGTCTTCCACGCTCTGAAGTTAGAGGCTCCATCTAACTTGTTCTCTGACTTCATAGAATAAGTCATGGCTGCTTTGACTTGGTCAAACCCTATATTTGACCATAAACTCAAACTTCACGTCTTGGCTTGTTGAGAGTATCAGGAGATGCGCTAGGCTAGAGCACACTTATCTATCCAGAGATTAGGTCAATCCATTCACTTAAGGTGCCTAAACAAGAGGATTAGGGTTTCTGCAACTGCTCTTGCTAGTAACCCTAGCGACAATGCTTTGGTGACTGATCCTGCTAGGAAACCCTAGCGGTAGTTCTTCAACGAGCTTAATATCCTTCTAGCTATGTTTCCTTCTAGCGGTTATACTAAATGAAGGAGGTGTGGGTCCATAACCTGTTAAAATATAAGTGGATGTGTTCGTTTTACCATTGACAATACCCTTGTCACCCAACCATAGGCCGAAGCCACCCTCCGAGCACCTTAACCTTGACAGAGAATCACTCCGGAAGCAAACCTTAGGTTAGATAGCCAAACAAAGGGTAGCACACCTTTCCCCAAGGATAACACACCAATAAGAGCTGATCAGATAATCCAAACCCTAGCCAAGAGATAGTCCAAGCGTAACTGCTAGCTGCAACAACTGCAACGACAACTCTCCTCCAAACCTGCGCAGAAATTGGGCAATTGCAGTGCGCACAAGTGCTTATCTGCAATTCTGAGACTGCCTGCAAGAATGAGAACTAGCCTCCTGTATTTATACTAATTATGGCTAACTTCTTGGGCCGACTTCTCATTCTCGGTATCTGTCTATTCAGTATATATTATTATTTCTGGCTGACTTCTTCTCTTGGAGGATAATAACCTAATATAAATTATCTTCTTAAGCCGACAAGTCTTCTAGGGTTATTATCCAACTAATTAGGGTTTCCTCTTTCTTCCCAGAGTATTCTATCCTCTCAAGTTTACACGTGGACGTAAATACCTCCCACAACTACCATAAAATCAACACATAGGATCACTGTTGATCCCACTGTGATCAACAATGATCACGAATTGCTTTTTCCCCAAGGTGATATTTCTTTTCCTCTAATTATTGTACATGTTTAACTCATGTTTCCATCAATGAAAACACATAATCAATACTGCCAACAATCTCCCCCTTTGGCATTGAGAGCAACATATGTGTAAAACAAATACTTTTTCTCCCCCTCTCACTGATCTCATTTTCAGGTTGGAGGATTTAAATTTTACGTATACCAGATACTAATACCAAATTTGTTTTATTGTTTTTATTGTTTTTTGACATCAATGACAAAGAGTTAAGTTTTACTATTTTATTCCTCCCGTGAATGTGCCAGTTGTTTTCTCAATCTCTTGGGATTTTGTGTTCAAATAGGTAGCCTAATTGATACCATTTTTTTGTTGTTGTAGTGATCAAGTATTTTAAACCTAATCCAATGAATTCCTCATTTGATGACCAAACTAAACACTTCCCCTGAGTTTTTACTCTTTCATAGGGTTTTATTGTCTTCTCCTTTGTCTTAAAGGACAAGGGTGTGAATCTTACTAATCTTCTTGATCTGTTTATTTATTCTCGTTGATATTATGATCTTTCACAAGAATACCATTGATCCATACCAATTAATTTGATTTCTATTCTTAAACCAATTTAATATCTTATTCACAGTCCTTCGAATCTGTAGAAACCAACTTCAACTTTTGTCCCTTAGAAATAAGATTAAATTGGTCCTTTCATCTATTGTTTGTTAAGTCCTCTTCATAAGTTTTTTTCATTCTTTTGGATATTCCTCATTGGGTTTAGATCATACCATACTTTGGTAGTATTTTGTAGTACTTACACCAAATCATGCTGTAAAATCCTTCCTCCTTCCTTTTATTCATATTTTATGTTGAGGGGAAATTTATTAGTTCATGAAAATAACATTGGAAAACTTCCAAGATTTTCACTGATCAATTCTTTTGGTTGATATGCTATTGAAGTTTCATCACTATTCTGTGTAAGTGAAACTTTTTCATTTTTAGGTGCTAGATCATCTCTCTTGCTTTCTATTTCAGATTTTCTTCTCCATAACTTTTCATGAGATATTTTGTTTGTAGGATCTTTCTTTTCTAGATTTTCTCTTTGAGACTTGTCATTTTTTCTTTTCTTCCAACCTTCATTAGATTTTCTTCCCGGCTTGTATGAATTATTTCTCATGGATTGACTTCTTGATTTTCTTTAGTTTTGGGATTTGTGACCAAACCTATCACATTTGTAACATCTCATTGTATGACAAAACTTTGTTGCGTGGCCAACATAATTTCATCTCCAACATCTCATTGAGTTATTGGACCCTCCTAAATTTTTATTTTTAGGACTCTTGCATTCCAATGCTTTGTGACCAAAGTTATTACAAGAAAACCAATAACCATTGAAGGTTTTTCCATACTTGGGTCTGTTGTGACATGAGAAGTTTGTATTTTGATATGTTTCTTGTTTTTTACTTTTATAGCTCCCTTCCTTGACAAAGGTCATGGTTTGTTTTAGGTTTTTGATTGTACCTTTTTCTTTTGAGGAGTATGATCCTTTATCATGTTTTTTAATGGTGCTCCATTTTCCACCTTCTTCTTTCTTATTGTATCCAAGACCAATTTTTTCATCAATTGGTGTTTGACTCTTCTAGATCCTATCTAGGATAGCCGAGCTGTTATGTAATTTAACAGTTTCTTTTGTCTTTTCACTCTTCTTTTTGAGGTTGATAACTTCCATTTCCATCATGTGACATGTTTCTTCCTTTTAAGTCAATTGAATCTTGAAGGCTTCTTATTTTTCCTTAGCTCCTTCAAGTCGAGTCTTTAGATTGCTGACTATTTCTCCTGTATCATCCAAGACTTATGTGCAATTATTAGTTTTGTCATATGTCTTTAACTCTTCTATATCTTTTTTTAGATCAACAAATTCATTCTTCAATCTTTTGATTTCTTCCTTGTTTTCTAGCTGAATCCTTTTGAGGTTGATGGCTTCCAATTCCAACCTATGGCATGGTTCTTCCTTTTTAGTTAATTGAATCTTATGTGCTTCTTCGTTTTTCTTAGCTTCTTCAATTTGAGTCATTAGAGTTGCATTAGTACTTTCATTTATCTTTTTGATGTTAATAATTTCCAATTCCAACATGTGACATGATTATTCTCTTTTAGTTAATTGGATCTTCTTGGCTTCTTCATTTTTCTTAGTTTCTTCAAGTTGAGTTTTTAGATAGATGCCCATTTATTTTGTCTCTTCTAGTACTTCTTTTCTTTTATTGTCATGTGTCTTTAATTCTTCCATTTCTTCTATTAGATTAGCAACTTTGGCCTTCAATATTTTGATTTCTTCTTCTTTGTCTTCTAGTTGAATCTTTTGTTCATGCTCTTCATGGTTAGATTGATCTAACTGTTGTAGTAGCAACATATATTTCTTTTGAAGTTTCTCCAACTCTTCAAAAGTGAAAATAACTTTGTATTCAAGATGGTCAAGAACATCCTTAATAACTTCAATATATAGACCATTTGTTGGTTCCATACCAATCACTTCAAATGTAGTTATAGCATCATTCTTAAAATCTAATAGTTTTTCTTTAGTGAATACTAAGGTATTCATCAATTCCTTGATGTAGTAGTCTTCTCTATTGACGATTGGGGTTTGCATCAATTCTTTGATGGAATTGTCCTCTTCTGTGTTTTGTTTTTTATTCTGATCAAAATTCTCTTTATCTGTATTTTGTTCTTCAATCTGATTAGATTTCTCCATTTCTTTATTTTGTTCTATATTTTGATTTGAATTCTCCATTTCTTTGTTTTGTTCTTTATTTTGATAAGAATTATCTAGCTAGAGCCATATTAATTTAGTAGAGGTGCAGTGTCCCATCTTTTCTTTGACTTGGTCTGACAGTCCATTCTGGATTGCCTTTAATGCTATTGAATTATTTTTCTTTGCTTCTTTTGCAGTTTTGGATTTGTTCTTTGAGGTAGTTGAGTACCAAGGTTTAGATACTAATAAATCCAAAACACCAGATCCTCTTGACTTTAGATACATTTTCATTCCTTCCCTCCATGAAGAGTAGTCTGTTCCATCAAATAAGGGAGCTTCATTTGTGGAGAGAGTCAATTGTCTATTCATTTCTTCAGAATCTACCTTCCAGTGTTTAAACTATGTTGAAGGCACCTGCTCTGATACCAATTGTTGAAATATACACTTGACACTGAGAGGGGGGGGGTGAATCAGTGTCTAAAACTTTGAATGCTTTTTAGACTTTCATAGATTAACTGAATTAACTGAATAAGATATATGCATCTCAATTCATAATTCATAAACATGTATAACACAAATTGCATGAAGTAGATAAAATATCTTTATTTTATTTATTTAACTTGAATGAATACACATAAAATCAATCTTTTAATATCTCCAACTTTAATTGAATATGAGAGATCCAACTCTCTGATACAAAAGACCTGGTTTGTAGTTCTCAGATCCAACTGAGAAATGAGGAATCCAACCCTCATAACAAGACTCAACTTGTAAATAGGCACCAACTTGATAGAATGAACTTCCATTCAATCCATTATATATACATATATTTAATCCACCAAGACGCTCTTAGATTCACCACCACTTCTGTTTTATATAGTATTTCAAACGGTATAGGATTGAACCAATATGTCTTTTTGACATGAACCATTGCACCTCTTCATTTAACTAACTAATATTGATTCAAACTTTGTCCTCATGAGTTGATCACAAATATGGATCGACTCATTATATCGTTCTCATGCTCCTGATGCTTCCTTAGTTTGCCAATAGATCATATTCGAGCTTTTATGATTCTCTATATTGTTATGGTGTTAATTATCTCTCAAATTAATCTACAGACCTTAATTTGTTTACAGAAATGAAATCTGTATGAGGCGCTCCCTTCAACCCAATTTTCAAATGATCGCGGGCTCAAAACCACATGCTTATCCATTTTAAGCATTGTTCATAACACCTCTTCTTTCACCCTTATTCTTCTATCACGAGACCAATGTTGTAGCCAAGTCCTCCATACTTTAGCCTTCTTTCATTTTATTAGAGTAATACTTCCCGAAGTAAACTTCGTCGAAGTACATATGAGTACTCTTTGTTGACATATTTGTCATATTCCCTTTGGCTAAGAACCAAGGGCTTAAATCATTTTTTCCGTGTAGTTATTGAACTTGGCCCTCGATTTGCTTTAAGAACCTTTGCATGACCAAGAGTTAGGACTGTTAGACTTAGGCCAACAGGAGCTCCAACTCTTCAGGTATTCGGGATTATTGGACTTTGCAAACCTTGTATCCTTTCAGAGTAAATTTCGTCGAATTGCGTATACTTTAGTCACTAGTATTTCAGACAGTTAATTTTAATATTCTGTTGAATGAACGATCCTGGATTACCCAGAGGCTTCAAAAAAATTGATGATCACAACTTAATCAGGAGTTGAGATCTTTGGTCTGTGCTCTTTCAACATAGTGGAGCTTTGACACTTTGGCCACTGTGCACTTTAATCTTGAGTTGATGTGTGTGCATAAACTTCAATGGTCTAGATCATTGTGTGATGCCTCCACCAAGTTAATATTAATGCATGTTACTTTTGTGCTTTTGGATCTCGACCGTGGATATTTTTTCTCAATCGACGATCATATCTTATTTTGGAGCTTCGGCACTCCGAGACTTCGGGTTACTAAAAATCTGAAGTAGTTCAATTCCTCTGTAGGTTTTCCTACCAAATAAGTCATAAAACGATGGTGACCACTTGATGTCGGTTAAAACGTCATGATTACTCTATTCTTCCACTATGTTTGATCAACGATTGAGAATGCTCCTGAATTAGATCAACGATTAATGTTACTTCGTGATTTCAGCCTTCAGGGATTAGATGATAACAAAATCTTGGATATCTCAAAGTTAGTAATCCCGAAGTGTCTTACTAATGTCACTCAAGATGATGTGGACCTTAATTCTATGTGCCACATGTCACCCTAATTCATGACTTTCAAGGTCCTTATGTGCCACATTGACCTTGACATTTGTTACCACCTGATTGGACCACGTGTCATCTTTATCTCCTGCCACACATCTCCCTCCTCGATCATGGATTTTCACTTTAGTGGCTTCGGTACTTCATGGCTATGAGAGTTTTTCACTTTTATATCAACCTTCCATTATCGTTGAAGTGCCAAATATGTTTTTCCACCATTTGATCTTTCCTTTTCTTGATTCGACAAACTTTGTTTACTCTTGTTGATTAATTGGGTTGGTTGTCATTAATGTCAACCCTTGAATAAAGTCTGGTAGCGAATTATGGTAGCACAAAGGTTTGGGTAATGGACCCAAGTGTTAGGCGAAATATATGTCGTTATAATAACGTTGTAGTACTTGCCCAACCATTTAATTGTCAACCCGGGGTACGTAGACTGACGAAGAACACACACTATATATGCAAGACTGAAGTAGAACTAATCTAATCTAA
>JZKD02S2392128.1:16092-29340 GCA_000966675.3 Picea glauca | reverse complement strand
TTTGCAGAAGATGACTTGATTAGATCCTATATATCATATTATTTGATTTTTCTCTATTAAAGGGATGTAAGATCCAATTTTATAGGATCCTGAACTAATTTGTAAAGGCTATAAAGCATGTGATTCTGTAGATGATAAGGGGGGCAGTCTGAGGACGGTGGGATCTTTTCTTGAAGACTTGTATATTTCATCCTTTAGAGATGTCCATCAATATATCTTGACATCAAGCTTCTTTCACTGTGTTACTTAGTTTTCCATTTCCTTTCTTTCCAAGTTTATGTATATTTAATGACAGAGGGTCGTCATCCCATCTCTTCGTTGGTATACTAAAATTATATACTCTAATTCTGATGTTTGTCTTAATGTCCGATAGTTGTTATCCTATTGGTGCATTCATAAGCTAAAGTTGCAAGTATTTACCTGTTGGTTCTAGCCATATACTATATGCAATCTTATCCATGTTTCTGCTAGTGTGAAGAGTATTTTACCTATCATTACTGGCCATTCACATCTACTATTGTTTAGGTATTTYTGTCAACATAATAGGTCTTCTCCATGCTTCCACACATTAAAGTAAACTTGTTGAGTTACATAGTTGAAAGCCTTGGTCTTTCAAGTGACTGATGTATTTCTAATGAATATGAGTTCATAATGTCATCTGATCTGATCCTCTTTTCCTCCACATTATTGATCTTTTAAAGTTACCAAGCTTACACCCTTCTACAGTCAAGGAGTGATTTCTTGGAGTGATAACAAAATGGCGCCGTTGTCGGGGAACGAAAGTGAAGCTATTTTCCTTGGGAGAATGACATAGATCCGACTTTTTTATGGAAGACAAAGGAATGACACATAATTGACTGTAATCATCATCCTGGCAACTCCACGATTAAGGACTCCACTGGAGAGGATCTGGTTGACAGAAAGATGAAGGGGCTGAATTATAAATCCAGGTATCAGTTCATTAGTCTTCTATATGAGATTTTTTTATTCTTTATCATCTTCATCATACTTTTCCCTTCACATGTCAAGAGAATCATTTTTTGTTTTGTATATTCGGATCATCATCATTCTTCTTTCATATATCCATATTTAGAAGAGAAAATCTTGCATCCTCCTTATGTTGTTGATGTTGATCCTATTTCTTTCCCTCAGCCTGTCCATAAAGATGAGCTTTTCATACAAATATCTCTTGAAACTGATCATCCTTGTAACCATGAGAATGATGAATTTGAATCTAAATCATCTCATATTTTATTACCTTCACCTATATATCCTAAGCCTTGTCATCAACTCGTTAAACCTTGTTTTCAGCCCACAGAATTTCAGTCTAAGACTATACAAAGGGTGTTTAAACCTCTCAAACTTCTAGGTCATCTTCATCCTTATCCTCCATATTTTGTTGAGTACCTTCCTCATTTTATCGGAGAGAATCATATTTCAGCTGAAAAACATTTGGAGGCTTTTGTAAATTTTGTTGATAATCTAGAAATTGTTCATGAAGATATTGTTATGAGATTATTTTCTAAATCTCTAACCGAAGAGGCTACTTTATGTTTTAGACTTTTGGAACCTAGTTCAATTGGTTCGTGGACATATTTTTATTATGTTTTTTCAAAAAATTGGGGTGAAAATAAATGTCTTGATCAATACCTTGATGATTTTTGTACTTTGAAGAGAGAGAAGGAAGAATCTTTGATTGTTTTCAACATAAGGTTCTATAGGACATATTATGACATGCCATTAAAGATTTGGCCTACTGAGATTGCTTCCATGGTATACCATCTTATGGCTCAGCATAATGAACTTGTTTTTCTCCTGCTAGAAAGAAAGTCTTCATTGTTAAGAAACGTATTTGAAGACACTCAAGAGGTGGAGGAGAACATTTGTGCTAGCAATAAGATTCGAGAGCAAGTATATTTTGAATATATGCATGCACAGGATGAGCATCAAGAGGACTGTGAGTATACTCCAGATTTGCAACAAAAAGATAGTGAGTATGAAGCAAATCTGAGACGGGATCAAGAAAGGAAGCATAGTTCAGATTTTAAGTAGGAAGGTTATGACTATGAGGCAGTTTTGGAACAGTAGGAAGCAGGTAAATTTATTTCATATTGTGAATCAGATTTTTCAATATCTGCAGAATGCCTTAAAGACAGATATGAGCTTGAAGCCTATAATCAGTTTGAAATCCAAGTGGAGCCTATGATAACTGATGATTTCTTGAAAAATTATATATTTCATGTTGATTGTTATTCACATGACTTAAACATTGATGTATCATCATCTTCTAAGCACTTTTCCGAAGAGAAAATTATTATTATTGATAAACAAGATCTCATTTCAAGGGAACAAAAAGATGATCAATTTTCTATCAAAGGAACAGTCATGGAGGAGCATGAGGCTGCCATAAATGTACAGTTATTTCCCGAAGATTAGCAGGTTTCTGATTTATGTTTTAAAGACCCGACGACAGTCTTCATAGAATGCTATATTTAAAAAAAATTGAAAGCTTCAGATTTTTTAAAATTATCTGTTTTTCCAAGTGAGTTTGGTTTTTTGAATAACTTCTTAACATTCTTGTTACACTTCAAACTTTGGCTATTAATCAGTGTGAATGATGATATTATTTTAGTGTTAAAATTGCTTGGATGGTTGCTATGGAAATCAGCGTTCACTTAACCAATTGAAGAAATGGTTAGAGTAGAGTAGGGTAGGAAATAAGCTCACTGCTCGAGCATTTCTTTTCTCCATTTTGCATCAGATGTATCAGTTATTTCGTGTGAATAAAGGTAGTCTTGAAGATTTACAGAGATCATCTATACAGGTCATGAAATATTTTCAGAAAGAGGTGAATGGATGACTCCATGCCCAATGAAATACTGACTCCATGCCCAATAGAACACTAGGCATTAAGTTCTGTTTTTATTTTCCTGGAAAGGCATTAGATCTGTGGTTCTTGGAAACCTCACAGGGAGGTATCCATCCCAGTTGGAGCTAGATGTTAGCAATAAAAAATGAATTGAAAATTATTTCCAAATCATATGATAAGAGGAGCATTAGGTAGAAGATTTATTTTTAGGTTTCAAAGTCATGAAGTATTTGAGAAAGGCTTACAATCATATCAATTCAATAAAATGAGGATTTCACCTCATGAAATAGACCAAAAGTAAATTTTAGCTTTCGACGGCTAAATGGTGATTTTATAGTGTTGTGATCTGTCGAAAGTCAGGGCTTTCAACATCTAAATCAGATTTACAAGGGAAAATGAGCCACCGAAAGTGCAAAAGAGTCTGTTTTTACTATGCTGAGTCATCATTTTCAAATGATGATTCTGAGCGACTGGAGAATCAGTTTGAGAAACGGGTCGAGTATTTTGTTACTAACACCTCAAAGAACAAAAACCTCTCTCAATGTTCCTACATGTGTCATATATTGGGAGAATCGAATTCATCTCTAAGCCCCAATTTTCAGATCTCAGAATTTCCCTGTTTGAAACATGTTTTTGAAATGAATATCCCGGGCAAATGAAAACGAATATCCAATAACTGAGAGAGGTTTTCCCTTGCAACAAACCAATATTCAAAAAATTCTCTCAGTTTTCCAAAATATGTTATTATTTGAGATATATAGGTGAATCTTTGAGAGGAATGTTTCCAGAATTTTCAGCAACTTATTAGGGTTCACAAAGGTACTGTTAGTTGTCGAATCCCTGGAATTTCGTCAGCTTATCCTACTCCATTTCAGGCACGTAAGCTGACGAAATCGCAGGGACTCGTAGATTGATCTTCTTTCTGCATAGATCTTTGTTTTTTCGTTCCAAATGGCACACAGGGGGTTTCTATTCCAAGATAATAATTAAAGGCATCCAAATCACCTTTCTGTTCCAATTTTTGAGGCATCGAGGAGGAGGAAAAAACCAAGTATACTGCCTATTTTTGGCTAAAACTTTCTTTTTGACCAAGTGTGATTTCGAATTGATACAATATCTTATGAAGACCTATTGGATTTGTTGAAGTTTGTAAAAGAAGACTTGATTAGATCCTATATATCATATTATTTGATTTTGCTCTATTAAAGGGATGTAAGATCCAATTTTATAGGATCCTAAACTAATTTGTAAAGGCTATAAAGCATGTGATTTTGTAGATGATAAGGGGGGACGGTCTAAGGACTGTGGGTTCTTTTCTTGAAGACTTGTATATTTCGTCCTTTAGAAATGTCCATCAATATATCTTGACATTGAGCTTCTTTCATTGTGTTACTTAGTTTTCCATTTCCTTTCTTTCCAAGTTTATGTATATTCAATGACAGAAGGTTGTCATCCCATCTCTTCGTTGGTATACTAAACTTATATACTTTGTTTCTGATGTTTTTCTTAATGCCAAATAGTTTTTATCCTATTGGTGCATTCATAAGCTAAAGTTGCAATTATTTACCTATTGGGTTTGGACATATACTATATGCAATCTTATACATGTTTTTGTTGGTGTTAAGAGTATTTTACCTATCATTACTGGCCATTCACATATACTATTGTTTAGGTATTTATGTCAGCATAATAGGTTTTATCCATGCTTCCACACATTAAAGTAAACTTGTTGAGTTACATAGTTGAAAGCCTTGGTCTTTAAGTGATTGATGTATTTCTAATGAATATGAGTTTATAATGTCATCTGATCTAATCCTATTTTCCTCCACATTATTAATCTTTTAAAGTTACCAAGCTTACACCCTTCTACAATCAGGGAGTGATTTCTTGGAGTGATAACACAAGGCACTAAAACAAAGGTTTCCACATTAGAGCAGGCCCATTCTCTCCCTATGCAATCAAGTACCAACACAAATCATATTATGTGGTACGTTAGTTGGCACGTTGGCATACTCATCACCCTCAACGCCAAGTTGTCACAACACGTCACCATGACATCACTCTCCCTCTCGTTCATAGGCAAAGGGGTTGGAATTTTTCCCCACTAAGGATTGGGTTATCTCGAGATGGATGAAAGGCTTGGGATCTTTTGATAGTTTAAGGGTAGAGGGGAGAAACCTCTCCCAGAACTGTGCCCCACTAGATATCGAATATCGGGCATTGTAAAGGGGACGAGTCTTGGACTCCTTTTGGGGGTCCTATACTCCAATATATCGATGTCTCCTAAGCTTTCTAAGAAATCAATGGAAAACCTCTCTTGGCCCATAGATCTAGTGGTTGAAAAATCAAAGGTGTCAATGCAAAGGCTTAAGCCCAATAGAGACCACACTCGAATATCGTACAAACCAAATACTAACAACCGTAACTCCATGTCGAGATAAATTCCCGCATCCAAAATTTCCCTCCCCTTTTCTATTTTCCCAACTTATTCTTTCCATTTCTTTTCCCTCTTCTATACTAACCCGAAATTCCCCTTTTCATTTCTCCTTTCTCTTTTCCCTTTCTAGTTACTATACTTGGTTGTTTTCCAAAAAGGCGGGTTTGCGGGTTAGCGGAATCATGGATATTCAACTCCATCCATAATCCTATATCATGAGTTCAATCGATCATCGTGTTACTATGTACTTAACCATTTTTTAAACCGCGGGTTCACGGGTTCATGCTTTCATATTCCAAGTTCCGCGATATCCATTTTGCACCCAAATATTTGTGATCTACATTATGACCGTCGGACTTACCGAGCTACTACATATCTCATTTCTTCTATATTGAGTCNTTCAGATTTTAAGTAGGAAGGTTATGACTATGAGGCAGTTTTGGAACAGTAGGAAGCAGGTAAATTTATTTCATATTGTGAATCAGATTTTTCAATATCTGCAGAATGCCTTAAAGACAGATATGAGCTTGAAGCCTATAATCAGTTTGAAATCCAAGTGGAGCCTATGATAACTGATGATTTCTTGAAAAATTATATATTTCATGTTGATTGTTATTCACATGACTTAAACATTGATGTATCATCATCTTCTAAGCACTTTTCCGAAGAGAAAATTATTATTATTGATAAACAAGATCTCATTTCAAGGGAACAAAAAGATGATCAATTTTCTATCAAAGGAACAGTCATGGAGGAGCATGAGGCTGCCATAAATGTACAGTTATTTCCCGAAGATTAGCAGGTTTCTGATTTATGTTTTAAAGACCCGACGACAGTCTTCATAGAATGCTATATTTAAAAAAAATTGAAAGCTTCAGATTTTTTAAAATTATCTGTTTTTCCAAGTGAGTTTGGTTTTTTGAATAACTTCTTAACATTCTTGTTACACTTCAAACTTTGGCTATTAATCAGTGTGAATGATGATATTATTTTAGTGTTAAAATTGCTTGGATGGTTGCTATGGAAATCAGCGTTCACTTAACCAATTGAAGAAATGGTTAGAGTAGAGTAGGGTAGGAAATAAGCTCACTGCTCGAGCATTTCTTTTCTCCATTTTGCATCAGATGTATCAGTTATTTCGTGTGAATAAAGGTAGTCTTGAAGATTTACAGAGATCATCTATACAGGTCATGAAATATTTTCAGAAAGAGGTGAATGGATGACTCCATGCCCAATGAAATACTGACTCCATGCCCAATAGAACACTAGGCATTAAGTTCTGTTTTTATTTTCCTGGAAAGGCATTAGATCTGTGGTTCTTGGAAACCTCACAGGGAGGTATCCATCCCAGTTGGAGCTAGATGTTAGCAATAAAAAATGAATTGAAAATTATTTCCAAATCATATGATAAGAGGAGCATTAGGTAGAAGATTTATTTTTAGGTTTCAAAGTCATGAAGTATTTGAGAAAGGCTTACAATCATATCAATTCAATAAAATGAGGATTTCACCTCATGAAATAGACCAAAAGTAAATTTTAGCTTTCGACGGCTAAATGGTGATTTTATAGTGTTGTGATCTGTCGAAAGTCAGGGCTTTCAACATCTAAATCAGATTTACAAGGGAAAATGAGCCACCGAAAGTGCAAAAGAGTCTGTTTTTACTATGCTGAGTCATCATTTTCAAATGATGATTCTGAGCGACTGGAGAATCAGTTTGAGAAACGGGTCGAGTATTTTGTTACTAACACCTCAAAGAACAAAAACCTCTCTCAATGTTCCTACATGTGTCATATATTGGGAGAATCGAATTCATCTCTAAGCCCCAATTTTCAGATCTCAGAATTTCCCTGTTTGAAACATGTTTTTGAAATGAATATCCCGGGCAAATGAAAACGAATATCCAATAACTGAGAGAGGTTTTCCCTTGCAACAAACCAATATTCAAAAAATTCTCTCAGTTTTCCAAAATATGTTATTATTTGAGATATATAGGTGAATCTTTGAGAGGAATGTTTCCAGAATTTTCAGCAACTTATTAGGGTTCACAAAGGTACTGTTAGTTGTCGAATCCCTGGAATTTCGTCAGCTTATCCTACTCCATTTCAGGCACGTAAGCTGACGAAATCGCAGGGACTCGTAGATTGATCTTCTTTCTGCATAGATCTTTGTTTTTTCGTTCCAAATGGCACACAGGGGGTTTCTATTCCAAGATAATAATTAAAGGCATCCAAATCACCTTTCTGTTCCAATTTTTGAGGCATCGAGGAGGAGGAAAAAACCAAGTATACTGCCTATTTTTGGCTAAAACTTTCTTTTTGACCAAGTGTGATTTTGAATTGCTACAACATCTTATGAAGACCTATTGGATTTGTTGAAGTTTGTAGAAGATGACTTGATTAGATCCTATATATCATATTATTTGATTTTGCTCTATTAAAGGGATGTAAGATCCAATTTTATAGGATCCTGAACTAATTTGTAAAGGCTATAAAGCATGTGATTTTGTAGATGATAAGGGGGGATAGTCTAAGGACTGTGGGTTCTTTTCTTGAAGACATGTATATTTCGTCCTTTAGAAATGTCCATCAATATATCTTGACATTGAGCTTATTTCATTGTGTTACTTAGTTTTCCATTTCCTTTCTTTCCAAGTTTATGTATATTCAATGACAGAAGGTTGTCATCCCATCTCTTTGTTGGTATACTAAACTTATATACTTTGTTTCTGATGTTTTTCTTAATGCCAAATAGTTGTTATCCTATTGGTGCATTCATAAGCTAAAGTTGCAATTATTTACCTATTGGGTTTGGCCATATACTATATGCAATCTTATACATGTTTTTGTTGGTGTGAAGAGTATTTTACCTATCATTACTGGCCATTCACATATACTATTGTTTAGGTATTTATGTCAGCATAATAGGTCTTATCCATGCTTCCACACATTAAAGTAAACTTGTTGAGTTACATAGTTGAAAGCCTTGGTCTTTAAGTGATTGATGTATTTCTAATGAATATGAGTTTATAATGTCATCTGATCTGATCCTATTTTCCTCCACATTATTGATCTTTTAAAGTTACCAAGCTTACACCCTTCTACAATCAGGGAGTGATTTCTTGGAGTGATAACACAAGGCACTAAAACAAAGGTTTCCACATTAGAGCAGGCCCATTCTCTCCCTATGCAATCAAGTACCAACACAAATCATCTTATGTGGTACGCTAGTTGTCACGTTGGCATACTCATCACCCTCAACGCCAAGTTGTCACAACACGTCACCATGACATCACTCTCCCTCTCATTCATAGGAAAAGGGGTTGGAATTTTTCCCCACTGAGGATTGGGTTATCTCGAGATGGATGAAAGGCTTGGGATCTTTTGATAGTTTAAGGGTAGAGGGGAGAAACCTCTCCCAGAACTGTGCCCCACTAGATATCGGATATCGGGCATCGTAAAGGGGACGAGTCTTGGACTCCTTTTGGGGGTCCTATACTCCAATATATCGATGTCTCCTAAGCTTTCTAAGAAATCAATGGAAAACCTCTCTTGGCCCATAGATCTAGCGGTTGAAAAATCAAAGGTGTCAATGCAAAGGCTTAAGCCCAATAGAGCCCACACTCGAATATCGTACAAACCAAATACTAACAACCGTAACTCCATGTTGAGATAAATTCCCGCATCCAAAATTTCCCTCCCCTTTTCTATTTTCCCAACTTATTCTTTCCATTTCTTTTCCCTCTTATATACTAACCCGAAATTCCCCTTTTCTTTTCTCCTTTCTCTTTTCCCTTTCTAGTTACTATACTTGGTTGTTTTCCAAAAAGGGGGGTTTGCGGGTTAGCTAAATCATGGATATTCAACTCCATCCGTAATCCCATATCATGAGTTCAATCGATCATCGTGTTACTATGTACTTAACCATTTTGTAAGCCGCGGGTTCACGGGTTCATGCTTTCATATTCCAAGTTCCGCGATATCCATTTTGCACCCAAATATTTGTGATCTACATTATGACCGTCGGACTTACCGAGCTACTACGTATCTCATTTCTTCTATATTGAGTCCAATTGACCGCTCCCAACACTTATCTTATTTTCTATCATTTGCAACCACGGGTTCCTGGGTTGGCGATTTCACAAAAATTCCTAAATCCTAATTCCTCTCGTTCATCCCCACCATCTTCGTGATTTTCCCAATACGCATTTAAGTATGGTTTAATTCTAATAACTCATCATGCAAGTTTCTTAAATATAGTCATTAATAAGCGAAGGGATCGAGGAGATTTCTAATTAAATTGCATTAAAACATGATTTGTCGAAGATTATATTATTGTTAACTCTCTCAAGCGCTCATTTCAAATATTATCTGGATTAAAAGAACACTCTCATAAAAATTATGGTCACAGTAGCTTGACAATAGTTATGTGGTGATACTTTGAATATTTTTGGGCGTGAAGACTAGAAATTTCAGTGTTCTAGAGCGTATTCTTACTATTCATCCCCTTCTTCTCAAAAGGAAGTGATATGGACATCCAAAATTTCTCGTGCAAGGTGTGTCCCTGAGGTTTTAGACTACAAGGAACTGGTTGCATGGTGCATTGAGAAATACATATTGAGTTAGTAGATTATTCAACTTCAAGACCATTCTCGCATCTCTCTTTCACCTCAATTGTTTCGTAAGATGTTGAAGCTCCCTGAGCCAACACTTACCTTCAAAGGAGAGAATTGCAAGAATTTCCTGAAAATGAATCACAATGGTCTGGACCTCTTGCCTGAGTTCTTGGAGAATCCCGTGGTTTTCCCAGAAGTCATTACCAGGTTGCAGGTCAAATCATTTAAAAACCCATTTCGGTAAATTGCTTGGTTGTTTACCAGGAGGACAAGACAAGAAAGTACCACCAACATTTCCCGCATGATTCTTTATATATTATATTTTATAGTCAAAGAGCAAGCAATTTTTTATTAGGGAAAACTGATTTCCATTGAAATATCCTCTCAATTGTCATAGTACAAAAAGGACAATAAATTCTTCATGGCTTCTTATTTGGTGTTTGTGATAGCATATTGTTGTCAATTTCCAAAATTGTCTATCTGTAAGAGGGTGAACTATGAACCTGATCCAGTTACCTTCTGGTACCAAGCATTGTGGAGACACAATGATTCTTTACATTTTTATAAATTTTACAATGATTTTGTTTCATTTTTTAAAGGATTATTGTTTGGTAAATATACCCCCATAATATCCGACCAGACAAATAAATTCTTGGATAAAAAGGGGACGTTGGAGCAGATGAAAAATTACAATGTCATCGAGACTTTTGGTTCCAAGGAAAATCCCTCCTTTCTTCCATGCCATGTATCTGATAAAATGTTTATCATGGAAGTAGCAAGGCAGTATAATTTTTGGTTGAACTTTTCCCATGAGAAACAACAAAAGCAATTCATACCATTTCCTTAGAAAATTGGAGACTTTATATTTAGGAATATAAACAAAATTGACGAATTTGTGAAACACTTCCACAATGTGAATCTAAAATATGGTGAAAGGATAAAGGGGTTTGACCCTAACATAATTTTCNCTACCAAAAATAATATCATCAACATAAACTTCAATTAATAAAATATTACCTTGACTTACCTTGATGTAGAGGTTGTTGTCTTCACTTCCTTTTCTGAACCCTGCCTGTTGCAGATGCTTATCCAGTCTAGAGTACCATGCTCTAGGAGCCTATTTTAGACCGTATAAGGCCTTCTTTAATTTACACACATAATATGCATTTTATGACAACTGAAATCCTTATGGTTGTTCAATGTAGACTTCTTCTTCAAGTTCCCCATTCATAAAAGATGATTTTACATCCATTTGATACATTTTAATATTTTTGGAGCATGCATAAGATAAAAGAAAATAGATTGTTTCCATTCTGGAAACTGGGGAAAATGTCTCTTCAAAGTCGATTCCTTCAACCTGTGCATATCATTTACATACAAATCTAGCTTTGTTCCTTGTAACCTATCCATCTTCATTCAATTTATTCCTGAAGACCCACTTTGTGTCGATCACATTCTTATTCTTTGGTCTTGGAACCAGTTCCCAAGTGTCATTTTTCTCTATTTGATCCAATTCTTCATCCACGACCTTATTCCAAGATTCATCCTTGCTGGCTTCTTCAAAAAAGTTTGGTTCAATTGTAGATAAGAGTGTTAGGTGTGTTTGTTTTGGTGAACAGATTCTTCTTCTAGTTTCAACTCCTTCATCTTTGTTTCTGATAATCTAATCTAAAGGATGATTCTTCTGTACTTGTTTACTGGGTGTCTTTGGAGACACTTGTTGAACTTTCTCTTCTTATTTTGTCAGATTCTCTTCATCTTCCTCTTCTACTTCTTTTTCATCTTCTGCTTCTTCTTCTAAGGGTTGTTTCATTGATTCATTTTCTTCCTTTGATTATGGTCTGTCTGTTTAATCAATTGTTACATTGATGCTTTCCACAACTTTGTTCAATCTTAGATTGTAACACTTGTATGCTTTCCTTGTACTTGAGTAACCAACAAGTACTCCTTTGTCCACACGAGAGTCAAAATTTCCCATTCCACCATCTTCTCTTTTGATATAGCATTTTCTTCCAAAAACTCTAAAGTGCTTTACATTTGTTGGCCTTCCTTTCCATAGTTCGTAAGGAGTTTTTTCATTGTTGTTTTTTAGCATTACTCAGTTTTGAATGTGAATTGTTGTATGCACTACCTGTGTCCAAAAATTATCTGTCAATTTTGAATCTATTAACATTGTTCGAGCCATTTCCTATACTGTCATGTTCTTTCTTTCAACAACTCCATTCTGTTAAGGTGTCCTAGCAATGAAGAATTGCCTTTTTATTCCATGATTGTTGCAGTAGTCCATAAATTCCTTTGAGGTGAACTCTCCTCCATTATCAGATCTTAAGCATTTGATCTTTGAATCCATTTAATTTTCAACCATTTCCTTGTATATCTTGAAGTTTTCAAAAGCTTCTAACTTATACTTGAGAAAACAAACTGTAATCATTCTTGTATAATAATCAACTAATAACATGAAGTATTTTTCACATTTTAAGACCTTTTTTTTAGTTGGTCCAACTAGATCAATATGCACAATTTACAGTGGTCTTGTCGTTGAATATTCCTTTCATTTAAACCTAGTCTTTGTTTGTTTTCCTTGTTGACAATGCTTGCATAAAGTGTTCGTTGGTTTCGTGATTTAAGGCATTTCTCTTACTGCTTCTCTTTTGTTGATTTTGACAAGGTTATCAAAATGTATGTGCCCTGTTGACCGCCTATTCAACTAGGGGTCAACTCATGTACCATGAAGTATTCATCTATGTCGAAGACCATCTTGGTTCTACTTGGTGTCTGATGCCCCAGCACTAAAATTTTGTAAACAAAGTTTCTGCACCCCTGCGTGGGTTAATAATGTAATAAGTCTGCATGAGTCATAGTTAGGTCAGGTACTTTGGGATGTTTCCATTAAGGGAGTTCCTTTCACCGAGGGTTTTTTATCCTCAGGTTGTTAGCCGGGCTTCCGGGCCTGGTTGACTTCCCTTGAGTTTTTCCCTCCTCACATGCAATAATTTCCTCCAAAGTGGTGAACAACGTCTTAATGGTTTCTTCCTTTGGTAACATTTGCTTAGGATTGATGTAAATGACCATGCCAGACATTGTAGAAAGTTTCGCGGAATTTCGTCGAGTCTAGATAGGTTTTTTTTTAATTAATTAAATTTAATTAATTTTCCTAAGGTTGGAATTTTAATTATTTAATTAATTAAATTTAATTAATTTTCCTAAATTTGGAATTTTAATTATTTAATTAATTAAATGTTTTTGAGCAATTATTGTAAAAACTAGGTCTTTGGGCTTTTGATAGGGGTATTTGTGCTCAAATAAAATGGAAAGGCACCCCCTACACC
>JZKD02S2392117.1:11550-29340 GCA_000966675.3 Picea glauca | reverse complement strand
AGAAGATATCTAAGTATTCTTCCACAACCTTATCTACTTGCTTCTGCTATGTGGAGAGGTTGGCCACAAAGACCCTAGATGTGGCTGTGATCTTTCTCTTATTCTGAGAGTGAATCCTGAAGAAGTCAAACTTCCCCGTCTGAGAGATGACCGTCCTACATTTCTTAGCAGAGATAAAGTAAATAGAACTAGGTGGGACTACCTCGAGTATACTATACAATTTCATGTTCAAAGTAATAATAACACTACAAGGCCTAGACTCATATATAGCATGATGTTTCCATAACTAAGGTTGGCCCAAAAGAACATCAAAAAATTTGAGAGGAGAAACATCACACAATACCTCGTCTTTGAAGGGCTTTATGCCATATGACAGTCAACACTATTTCCTGACGTGGAGATCTCTTCCTTGGTGGAGCCATCCAATGGTGTAGGGTTGTGGTTACGATGTTTTCGAAAGGGCCAGCTGCTTGATGACCTCTGCTAAGATGAGGTTCTTATGGCTACCGCTATCCATGATGAAGTGTAGCGAGGTGGATTTTACCCACATTTGTGAATGGAATAGGTGTTCTCCTTCTTTTGGCTTGTCTAGTTCACCAGGCTAGAGCTTGGTGGTAGCAATGGTGGCACTGGGTTCCGCGTCAATGATATGTCTTCCCCTTTTTGGTTCTAGATTAGAGTCTAAACCCGCATCTTATTCAGAGGCTTTCACTTCCGCCACCAATTACTTCTTTGAGCGACAGTCAGTAGTGTTATGCCAAGGGCACTTATGGAAGTCGCACCACTTCCCGGTATCTTTCTTTGTCTTTCTGGTGTCCTTCCTTTCTTGCGGCTTGGACTAGTTGTCCTGATACTATCCATCTTTGGTCTGTCCTTTATTCTGTGGGTTGGGGCCACCCTTTCCTGGCTTTTTTTGCGAGGGGTTGCCAGACCGAAATTGCTGCATCTTTTGTTTGAGATTCTGCTCGATTTTGACGGCATATCGGTAGGCCGTGCCCGAGGATGAGATGTCCAAAAATTCCATTTCAGTCTAGATGTATCTATGCAGTGCGTCGCGATACTTGAGAACCAGATTTTTCTCTGAATCTTTGATACCCAGCTTGGTGTGAAAGGTATGAAAGATATTCGTGAAATCTGGCACTACTTGGTCTCTTTCTTGCCGCAGTGTGGTCCATTTGTTATACAAGTCATCATAACTTCCGACAGGGTAATATTGCTCCTTAATAAAATATATGAAGGAATACCAGGTGGCCGTGAATGTAAATAATGAATCTTCCTCTGGGTTTTTTTGCACAGAAAGTTTCCCACCAATCTTTGACATGGGGAATGGCTTTGAGGAGAGCAAAAGTAATCTTTTCTCTATTCGAAAGGTTATGGATGAAAAAATACCCTTCTAGTAGATTCAACCACTTGTCTACAACATCTGCATCTATATGACCTTCAAATATAGGAATATCAAATTTTATTTGTACCTTTAAGGGGGTGGCAACTCTTCTCGAAGAAGATGCATCACCTGTTGGCAGCCGCCAAAGGATTTGCACGAAACTATCCATTATCTCGTTCCTTTGTTGCGTGAGGGATTCCTCAATCAAAAGTTTGAAAGGATCTCATGTCCTATCATATTTCTTTTCTCCTGCCATGAGAGGTCACTTGGGTGTGCAAAAATTTTTTCCCTCAAGAGAAACAAGCTCGAGACCCAACTCTTTGTACTCCGACCTCGTTGGGGACATGCATTAAGATGACAAGGAGCAGACCGCTCTGATACCACTTATCCAAATTTTATAAGCATAATGAAATGACTATAGATTATTAATAGGTTCTTAACACAAAATAACATAGATACAATAAAACTGGTTTTCTATTCAATAAGGAAATAAGTTGAAACAGTAAAACGCAGCAGAAACAAGCTTGTTGGAATGGTGGTGTATTATCTCTGAGAAGAGATGTGACGGTTGCGCTCATTCGCAAGAATATTATTACAATGAGGCTCTAAAGTCATTTTTACAATAAACAAGAATGAAAATAACCCTAGACATCCAAAAACCTAACCTTAGGAGATGAAGCACCAAAATTCATGTGGGCCCCATTTGGGTAAGTTAGTACATCAACTTCTTGGGGTCGTAACTTTTGCATACGATCTCCATTTTAGGCATGTGATAGCCCATTGGAAAGGTATCATCGAGGAGATTTTTTTTTGGGGCTCAATCATGCCTTATACTATAATTTAGAAGCTTGATCCCGAAAAACCTTCATTTAGGCCGTCAAAATGGCCCCGGAAGTTAAAGCTGGTAAAAATACTAAATTGCCAAAATTATCAGAAAACTATTTTGAGCTAGTTGGAAAAGGTGGGTGGCCACCGATATCCACTTGGATCAATGTATGAATCATGTGTCACTAACCTTGTATTTTAAATTACTCTAACTTCAGGATGAAGTTTCTTTAAGGGTGGGTGTATGTAACAACCCAATTTGATTATTTAATTTCCATAGTTTTTAAATTTAAATTTAAGTAATTATTAAAATAAATTCAATAAGTCTTTTTTATTATTTTGTTATTAAAAGGTAGGTGGAGTAATTAATGAAGGGATAAAGATATTGGGGAATTAATGAGGGGGATAAGTTAGTTGGGGAATTGAATGATAGGGGAGGATAAGGAAAAGGGAAGGGGACTTGGATATGGGTCTTATTTTGTTTTGGAAAATTCTGCAAAAGGTGGAAGAGGTGGAGGAAAATTGGGAGAACAAATTGTTTTGGGAACTCTCACAAGGAATTGTTGTTGATGGGAACTTTGGGCTCAAGGGATAGGAAGTCGCAAGGATTTTTGGAGCTAGGGAGTCATAGAGGTTGGTCCTAGTTGGTTGGGAGGTTAATATTCAGTTGGAAAGTTTGGGAAAGCACAAGAACAAGTGAACCAGGGGCTAAATCAACTAACCTATAGGTGGAGGTATGTATTTTACCAATTGGTATGTTATCATTATGGTGTCATTATTATGTTTTTTTTCTTTTTTTATTATGATTTTATTGTTATTATTTTTTTTGTTTATTCCTAGTATAAGAAAATCATGAAAGAAAAACCATAAACTAAATTTCATTCATTTCAGTAGGATATTATAGAAAATATCTATTTAGTTTGAGCCCCGAAATAGGTAGGCCTTACACTTCGTAGGAAAATCATGAAGGACATGAGGAAATTTAAGTGGTCTATATCTATCTTGAATCTTGGAGGGTTTAATATTATGTACAAGAGGCCTAGTATCAACTTTGGTCTCATAAGGTTCACAAGACTAGTCATGGACATCATAAGGTTTAGGTAAAGGATCTTGGTCAATATCAATTATGCAAGAAGAAAGTACATTTATATTTTTTAAGGAAGGATATAAAAGTGGAGTTATATGGTCATGATTTAAATGGAGAAATAAATGGAAGACTCTTTTAATACGTTCAGGAAAATATAAGAGGCACTTTATGAAAAATAATAAGATATGGTGGAGAAAACGCAAGCTTCGACACCTGGTTTTTCCATAATTTCCTTCCATATTTATGTCAAATGAACTCGTCCTCCAGTGGAGTCTTTAAATTTTATTGAAACTTGATTGGAGTCGCTCAAGTCGTTGGGTGCATTGTCTAGTTTGTATTGTTTCACCAAACCTTGTTCACCATCAAACAATAGATCTAATATATCTCATTTCTCCCAAGGAAAATATTCAACATCGTCCCCAACATTGACATCAAACATTTTAGCACCATGAGTCATGCTTAGACTGCTAGAAGGGTAAGCACAATACCCATTTGAATATCAATACTGAATGTTTAAATAAGGTTTGGTAGGTGGATCAACAAGACTAAAAGAGAAAGGGAGAGTTGTTGTAGGAAAATACCCTTGCAAACAAGTGAATCTCCTCTTGGATTCTATACCCCTATACCAAGACAAAAAGATGCTAACATTGGACATTAATATCCATTTCAATCTAATTACCTAATCAGAAAGAGAAGGAGAAGGAAGATAGTGTGATGCACCTTATTCCAATGTTTTTCCTTGCTACTCCAATTTGAGCTTGATCCCCGAGCTCTTTGGAACCGTTTGACACCTACAATGCAATGGACAACCAGAAGAAAAAGAAATCCTAATCTAATCTATAATATTAGTCTAATCAAATACATCTATAATAGACAACATATGTAAATATACACATATTAGAAGGGAATAGGACAAGCATATATTAATGAGAACTCAAAAGAGGTACTTACAAACCGTAGATGAAGTCGCAATAGCCTCTCTAGGTCCTCCTCATCCAACTCTTGCACAAAGCTCCCAAAATCATAGGTTTGATATCCTAAAGCTTTCTCCCAAGACCATAGGTTTGATACCTTGAATATGCCTTTTTTTCTTATGAGATCATAAGTTTGGTATCTCTAAAATCCTCCATTCCCCTCTTCTCCATGGAAATCCCTTATTATATAGGATTTGGAAGCTTAACCACCATGGAGAGGATCACTCATCAGATCCACTAAAAAGGGATCTAAAAGATATCCAGGGAGAAAATATCTCTTAAGGATTTTAGGGAGGACATATCACTCAAGGATTTTAAGGAGGAAATATTTCAACCATCCATGAGATCCTCCACCTTTCCTAAAAAATAGGAAACCAAATGTGAGGTGGATTCTCACACTTGACTAATTTCTTTTTCATGAATATTAATAATAATTCACGTGCACTTGATTCTTACACTTAATTAATTTMTTTTTCATGAATATTAATAATAATTCATGTTCACTTGGTATTTTGGCCTCCATGTAATATATCCCTCCTCCACATTGACTAGGGATTGTGACATAGGTTATTCCATGGTGTCAAGGTATATGCAACACTTATATGACACTTACGACCCTTAGGGAGAGGTACCCAGGTGTGAAAATTTCATGTGTAACAAAATGCCCCCTAAAGTGTGTGGTCAGAAGAGAGAATGATGGTCGAAACACTTTACAAATATTTAATTCAATGGGGTGGAGTTGGAGAAACTAGAAGAAGCTAGAAACAACCATAAAAGAATATTAATATATGTTCCATTTCCAAGGCAGACATACCAATGCTTTGAATACAAGATGACTCAAATCACAGTCACCGACCAATACACTGTGGATCCATGAAAAATATTGACTAAGCATATGGCCACCAAAGATACAATGTGGATCCATACCTCCATGACATGAACTGATAATAGCCATAATAAATACACAGTGGAGCTACAAGATGATAAAACATAGCCACAGACCAATACAATGTGGATCTATGTAACAATCTATATATCAACATGCTCAAATTATCTCCTTCACAACCTAGGCAAAGAACATAACAAAGTGAATGCTCAACCCAGGGTCTTCGTCCCAATCCCGATGTTGTATGGATATATCCATGGGAATAGATGTTTTGATGTCGAATATGATAGAAACCACTTGATTATCGGTCATTGAGGTAAATAGTTAACAAGTGTGATTTAAATCAATAATGATGTCACTGACTCCCAAGGTAACCTAGTACATTCCAACAAATGTGAATAAATTAGTTGAGATCAAACATTCATGGAATCATCAGATCAGGGGTCAATGATGTAAATCTACTGTCATAGGTGAGGAGGTCTTCCATTGAGGCATGCAGGTCCCATGGTACTGACTAGTTTCTAAGTATAATTCCTAGATGATGTGTTGAAGTCGACAGGAAAAGACTCGTTGAAGGAGGGATTTGATGTATCCCCCATCATCGACATGAAAATGACATAGGAAAGTTATGTAATATGGTGAATCAAATGAGTATGGACTGACATAGGAAATGGAAACTAGTAATACTTCGGATGGATGGTTTGAAGTGAAACTTCCCTTGAACATGATGAGGCCCGACAACTGACTTGGAAGCATTGACTCGACGATTACCAAAATGTAATCTGACAAAAATAAGAGCACTATTCGATTGGACAAAAAAGTATGGCGACACATGGAATTGGTATGACTCAAAGAAAAGAATATTACCCAAATGTAAGTCAAAATGCAAACAGGTGCCATGTTGAAGGGTGACAAAAGTTGCCATAAAGGATTCTCAAAAACATGACCCACTTCCTTCAATTTTCCCCCACCAATATAGATGAGTACCTCTTTTTAATTTAATGATCTCGAGGAACATAAAACACGCTCGATATAACTCACCTTCTCTAAGTTCCTCTTCCTTTGTTTAACAAATTGGAAGAAGTAAGGGTTCGGTCCCATATGGGCCCTTCAATGTGTAGTTTAGTGAGTCCAGAGAAGGAAAACTCAGTGATTTTTCATGTTTAGAGAGTTTGAAAAGAACTTAAAGGAGACTCCAGGGTTGTCCTTTTTTGTAATTTTAGTCTCGCGAGGTCGAAAAAGAGATAAACAACCACTCGAAAGACTCCCTTTCAAACCTTTTAACGAGTGTGAAAGGAAACAAGATCACTCGACAATATTTTTATGTTTAGAGAGTTTGAAAAGAGATTAAAGGATACTCCAGGGGGTTCCTTTTGCGTATAACCTTTATGAGTCCAAAAAAGTGATAAAAGTCTACTCGATTACATTCTCATTGTTTTTCAAGCATGAGAAAGAATAAAGACTAAGCTCGGTATTGATTTCATTTTTACACAAGCTTGAAACAAAATTAAACTATGCTTGTAAATTCCCAACGTAATTTCCAAAGGTTGGGATACCCATGGATTGTTGGTACTCTTCCCCCAGCTTGAAAAGCTAGTGGCTTAGCTCCAGAATGATAATCAAAGGCTGGAGACATGCTCCCCAAGCTTCAATTCATTCATTGACTTTTATGTTGTCACCAATTTCTGTACTAGATGGAGAAAAAGGATAAGGGCTCATGAAATGGAGGTTCAAATCTGACACCTAACAAAATAATCGATTCGACATCTACGATATCTAGATAAAGACTCAACTCGATATCTACGAGATCTAGCGAAAGACTCGACTTGTTAGGAGAGGTGATTGTTTCATTTTTTAACTAGCTTGGCACAGGATTAGAACTATGCTCAAGAACTTTGTTTCATTTTTTAACAAGCTTTCCACAGAGAAGAAAAATTGTGCTCAAGACCTTTGTTTCATATTTTAATGAGCTTTCCATAGAGAAGTAAAACTATGCTCAAGGTTCTGGGTTCAATCCCCATATTTTTGTTTCATTTTTAATGAGCTTTCCACAGAGAGAAAAACTATGCTCGTAGATTTTGTTTCATTTTTAACGATCTTGCTACAGTGAGGAAAACTATGCTCGTGGTTTCTGTTTCATTTTTTAATGCATTTTATACAAAGAGGAAAACTATGCTCGTAACCTCTATTTCATTTTAATGATATTTCCACAGAGAAGAAAAAACTATGCTCGATACCTCTCCTTGATCATGGATTCCAAGAGGGAAATGCTCTAAAAGGAATACATGTCGAGGGACAAATGTCAATCATGGATTCCAAGAGATCTTCACTAGATGTAAGAAAATCACTATGGAAGGAATACATGTCGACGACCTCGATAAGGGTAGGGAGATATGACTCTAATAGCCCTATGAAAGAGATGACCATGTTAACTACCAAATCTAAGTCAGGAGATGGGAAATATTCCCTGTCGTGCGGGGTTGAATGCATGGGAAAAGTCGTTACATAATTGATTTGTGGTGGGGAAGACATCGCTGGAATGTAAGGAACGTTCAGGGAAGGAAGATGGTTTACCATCAGATGAGGGTCAATGAATGAAATATGGTCTATTGTTACTATGTTTCTGTTGTGAGGGAAACACATCACTCGAAAAAAATTCGACACAAAAATCTCTCATAGCATAAACATGGTCTCGCTTGAGGAGCAGGTTAAATTACAAGGGGTTGAGAACTACCATCACATCCACCTAGACTATTTTTTCCTCCCAAAGTAACCAGAAACTAATGAAGGATCCCTGCGTAGTAAAAATGAGGATGTTGCACATTCCAGACACCACATGCAGCATCTTAAGTGCACGCAATTGTGAGGCCAACGAGCCTTTGTGTATATTATATGTTTTATAAGATGGTGAGACAATTATTATAAGATAGGATGCTTATGTTTTGATTAGGCTGGAGAGCCTAGATGTTAAAGGCCAGAGTGCTTGTTTTTGTACATGTCTCATATTTAATATAAAATACATCATTGCGCGCAAACTGACCACGATAAAGGAGATGGGGGACTAAAATCCACTAGTCGGGGAAAGGGTGGGGGCCAACAGTTAAGGAAAAGGGCTAAGATAGGGAGCTTAAGCCAAAAAGGAATATTATATTAATATTTCTTAAAGTATAAAGTATGGATAATTATGTTATCCTTAGTTCTAAAGTTGGGGACAAGTGGGCCAAATTAGCTCCCAACATGACAAGTGTCAAGTTGGGGACATGAATACTTATTGTGGGGACTTAGCTCATTTTCACACCCTGCCATCATTCTTACCATCATATTTTCCATGATTCTTTCGATCAGTCAGCCAGGAGGCCATGACCATTTTCACTCACGCAGTCAATCATCCTCCATACTACCTATTACTATATCGAGCTCGTATCCATGGCCATAGAGGTGGGTGTAGCTGGTTAGATGAAAGATGGAATGAAGAGGCAGGTTGTCAGGATCATGAGCAATTTGTTTCTGGGTGAGAGAATTGTTGGGAATTGACTTCCTGAAGGTGTTGAACTGCAGCTATAGGGCTCTGAAACTTCCTATCTGGCCTGTTGTTGAAGCCCTAGAAGGGAAGTGGGGCAATCGAGGGACTGTTGAGCAGAGAAGGGGCACACTTCCTTGGGTGGAACAGGCATGTGGGGCAGTCGAGGGACTATTGAGCAGAGAAGGGGCACACTTCCTTAGGTGGAACGGGCATGTGGGGAATGAGAGATTGTAGGTTGTTAGTTGAGTAGGAACTTATGATGGAGTCTTTCCTATTTTCCATTAGCCATTAGCCTGGTTAGGAACCCTTTACCTAGGTGTATTTTAGTCCCAGCTCGGGGATGAATCACTTTTGATAGTGGGGAACAATATGTTTTAAGGATGGGAGGTTCGTGGAAGGTCTTCACGCAGTTGGTGATATTCTTACCAAGATAAGTGTCAACTGTGTGATAAATTTATATGTTGCATTATTATTATGTGTTCAGTTTTATGGAATTAACCTATGCATGATTTATAATTGTGTTTATAGTTATGGGTATTTCTTGTATATGTTGTATGTATGCATTTACATAACGTTTTAGTGTGAATCTGTGCATTTACATAACGTATTTCTCTATTCACATTTATATATAAGCTTCCACAAGAGTTTTGTGCATGCATATGTTTTAATGGCATGCAGTTGGAAAAATATGTATGTGGAATAACTCAGTTTGGATGATGAGTATGTTAGAGTATGTTCCGCAGACAAAGAACATAAGTGGTGCAAACCCCAGAATTCTCAGATCGAGGTTCGCGTAGGATCTTTCTAAATATTCCCTTGAGTATGATTGACTCTTTGATTTTCCCTCGGGGAATATCTCATACACTCACGGTGTATCCACAGGTCCTTATGAATTGATCCTGCATGAACAAACACTAGGCACCAACCCAAATATCCTTGACCACAATAGCGTCGTGCCCTTCGCTAATTTGGGACTTTGGGTCTCGCAGTTTCGCAATCCTTCTTGTCGAGTGTCTTGGCCTTCTACTTCCAAAACCCGAAATGTCAATTCACTGAAATGTTTGGCTGCGTCCTCCCCCACAACCATATCGCGTTTCGCGATTTCAGGAATTCCGGAACAAGGAACCCCTATCTCTTATCTTCCAAGGTGATGAAATGTCAAACCCTGATGCATTCAACAAATACTGGCTCCTCTATGGGACCTTTGACCAATTCGAAGTTTTGAACATTGCATCTTCGTGAATCCTGATGCAAGGCTTCCGACTCTCCAACCTACGAAACCCTGAAACAGTCAACGAAGTTTTGACTCCGCCTGGCGACAAGTACACCACCTATCTTTCCCACTGTCCTCTATCTCTGATGCAGATTCTTTCCACCCGTCACTCCAAGCTTTCCGGCTTTCAGGATTTGAATGAACCTCTGACAGCCATTCGTCTGCACTCTGGATTTATGAACCCCGATTTACCGAAATGATCTTGACAACTCAACAGTTACGATCAATGATTTTCATTGAATCCTGGACCCCACGAGATGGTTTTGATCAACCCTTATCCGACCTGCAACTCCTATAGATCCTACAGTCCTCGTGACTTCGCGAGTTCTCCACGGAGAATTTCGACTGCTCGTTTCCTCCTTGACAGCTCCTGCGAAATGAACTAAATGTTCTTTCACTAGAACTTAACCTCTGCAAGACATTTCCAATCTATGTTTCCCATTGGGTATTTCCAAAGGTGTTGACCCTCTTGAGATTTCACTTGCAACTCAATTCTCAAAAGGACCCCTACGCGCACTGCTTGCAGCAACCTTTCAAATAATTCTAAGTATTTGATTCTTCGACTCTATACACCTTCTGCAATAGCAGTCCTTCAACTCTCCCCTTGGTTGATAATTTCTAGCTTTCAACCAGCCTGTGCACACCTTGCACAACGTTTGTGCCTCACCTGCACTTCTGCTGGAATGAGAACAACGATATCCCTCCTGAGCTTCCAGAGCTAAACTCTAAAACCTTGTCAATGCACTCCTTGCAAACGCTTCACTGCACTCCTTGCAGGAAATTCTCCCTCAGGAAGAGAAACAATTGAAACTCATTCTTTTTCTTCTCTCAGGCTTCAAACATTTTATATGAAATCATACGTTCAACACAGTATTAAATCAAATCTATAACAAAGAGAATAAAACAACCATCAGTATACCATTCATCATGTATACACAGAAAACATCATAACACCATGAGTCAGATTCAAAGCTCCATATATTAATTCAAAGGTTTTGTACATGGGTTCTTCTCTACAGCTCTCTGCTAAATCTCTCTTCTTATGTTCTATGCTAATGTTCTAATGGATGTCATAATACAAAGATAAGGGTGTCTATATCCGTTTTCCCTCCTACTCTTCTAAACTGTCTAATCTCTAATTCAAACCTACCTACTTTCATTAACTATGCATAAATTCCTCTACATTCTACAGATAAGAATGAATCGCTCATGATATGCTTACAATATGCAAGTACGATTCCCTTTAACCATTACATTAATGCTTCAAAAACATTTTAAAAACGTGCACTGGTGGTCTTCCAGTTGTCTTCCGCCTTCACGCTCATTTGGTTGCTGACGATGCTCCTACATCATACTCTCTTGCTTGAAAATTTTCATGAACTCCAGTTCATGAGCTCTTGCACGGTCTATCCATGATTTTGAATTTATACCTCATCCTCCCAACTAGCATCTTCAACTGGGTGTCCTTTCCATTTGACCAAGTATTTAAAATACTCTTTTCTCCTGGTCTTCCTGCTGACTCTCTTGTCAATTATACTTTCCATCTGTGGCTTTTCAGCTACAGGCATTTGTTTGGTCCACTGAACATCTATCTATTAATCCTCTGCTCCTATTTTGTAAGGGTACAAATCTTCAACATTGAATATCGGTGAAATTGCGATCCCATCAGGTAATTCAATTTCATATGCGTTTTCCCCAAACTTCTTCATGACTCTACATGGTCCAATCTTTTTCATCTTTAGTTTGTTATATGTTCCTCTTGGGAGCCTTTCCTTCCTCATATGTGCAAGAATCAGATCACCAATTTCAAATTGAAGTTCTCACCTGTGTTTATCTTCTCTGTGCTTATATTCTTGATTGGAATTCTACAATCTCTCCTTAATTCGGTTGTGAAGCTCCTTCATTGCTTCTGCAAAATCCTCTACACTAGCACTCCTGATTTCATTCTGTTCTGAATCCTTCAATTCAGAAACTCCCCATGGCTATATTCCATATACAATCTGGAATGGACTTTGCCCTGTGCTTCTATTGATCGAATCATTATAAGCAAATTCTTCCTGTGGTAAAATGTGATCCCATTGACTATGGTGTTCAGTCACTAGGCTCCTCAGTAAATATCCCAAGCTTTTGTTCACAAATTCTATCTGTCCATCCATCTGAGAATGATACGCTAAGATAAAAGACAAACTTGTCCCCAAATTCTTCCATAAAGTCGTCCAGAAATGTCCCACGAACTTGGTATCTCGATCTAAAACAATACTCCTTGCCATGAAGTTTGATGACTTCTTTGAAAAACATGTTCGCAATATGAGTTGCGTCACTGGTTTTCTGGCATGGTATTAAATGTGCCATATTTGAAAATTTTTTGACTACCAAAAAGATCGAGTCACATCCTCTTTGTGTTTTTGGCAACCCTAATACAAAATCCATGCTCACTGCATCCCACGGCCTTTCTGGTATGGGTAATGGCTGGGATAACCCTGTGTTCTACCTTTTCCCTTTCCTGTGTTGACAAATTCTACATCTGTCCACAAATTTATTAACATTTGTCCTCATCCATGGCCAAAAATATGAGCCATTAAACTTTGAGAACATTTTGTCATGACCGAAATGTCTAGCCAATCCTCCACTATGTTTTTCCTTTAGCAGATTTTCCCTCATGGAGAATTTTAGAATACATAGTTGATTGCCCCTGAATAACAATCCATCTTGGATCATGTATTCGGTCCATTAGCTTCTGTCCCTGAGAATTGGATTCTCAGATGCCTCATACACTTCTTTAAAATCTGGGTCATCCTTGTACATTTCTTTGATGTTATCAAAACCCAAAGTCTTGACTCTAAATTCCTGCATAAGCGAACATTTCCTGCTCAAAGCATCAACAACTTTGTTAGTAGTTCCAGAAATATGCTTAATCACAAAAGTAAAATTCTGCATGTATTCAACCCATTTAACATGCTTTTGGTTCAATTTCTCCTGTTGAGTCATGAATTGCAAAGCGTGATTATCGCTGTACAAAACAAACTCTTTAGGAACCAAATAATGTCTCCATTTCTTCAGTTCTTGTATGACAACATAGAATTCTTTGTCATATGTTGAGTATTTAATCTTCTCTTCATTAAATTTATCGCTGAAGTATGCAACCGACCTATCATCTTGGCTCAAGACCGCTCCAATTGCAAACCCACTTGCATCACACTTGACCTGAAATGTCTTTCTAAAATCTGACAAAACCAAAATTGGTTGAAACTCTTTTCTGCTTCCTCTGTCCAATGAAAATATTTGTGTCTTTTCTTCACCATATCCATCATTGGTGCACTAATCCCACTAAAATTTTGGATGAATTTCCTATAGAAACTTGCCAAACCATGGAAGCTTCGAACTTCAAACACACTCTTCGGTGATGGCCAATTCTTAATTGCATTTACCTTTTCTGGATCCATCTTCAACTCATTTGCAGAGATAACAAAACCCAAATAAATGAGTTATGTCCTCATAAATGATGATTTCTTCATGTTTATCAGTAATTTCTCTTGCTGCAATCTCCTCATTAGTGTAGCTAAATGATTCAAGTGTTCTGCTTTTGTTTTGTTGAAAATCAGTATATCATCAAGATATACAATGATGAATTTCCCAATGAAATCATTCAGGACATCATTCATCAATCTCATGAAAGTACTGGGTGCATTTGTTAAGACAAATGTCATAACAAGCCATTCATATAGCCCCTCATTCGTCTTGAATGATGTCTTCCATTAGTCACCTTATCTCATTTGAATTTGATGATACCCGCTTTTCAAATCAATCTTTGAAAAGAATCTTGCTCCACTCAAGCAATCCATCAAGTCATCCATCCTTGGCAATGGAAATCTGTATCTGATGGTAATATTATTGATTTCCCTTGAGTCTGTACACATTCTCCAACCTCCATCGTTCTTTGGGCTAAGCACCGTTGGAACAACGCATGGACTCAAGCTTTATCTAATCAATCCTTTGTCCATTAAGTCTTGGACCTACCTCTTGACTTCCTCATTCTCTTGCGGCGTCAACCTGTATGTTGCTTTGTTTGGTAAAATATCTCCAGGTATAAGATCAATTTGATGGCTTATACTTCTGATCGATGGCAATGAACAAGGAAATTCATCCACTACTATATCAATGAACTCTTCCAGCAAATTCTGGATTTTTTTCTGGTAAATCATCCACTCTTGTATTGGTCAAAACAATTTTAGGCTTCCTGACCACAGTAAATTGTGTGTCTTCCTTCTTCATAACCTCATTAAGAAGTTCCTTCCCACTCATGAGAAGTACAGCGTTGCTTACCTCTGGTTTCACTTCTTTATCCTTAATCGACAACAACATGTGAGTTCTCCCATTCTTCTCCAGGGTGTATGTGTTCTTTCTCCCATCATGAACCACATTTATGTCATATTGCCACGGTCTACCCAGCAATAGATGACAAACATCCATGGGAATGACATCACATAATATTTCATCCTTATATCCTCCTATCTTAAATTCAACTAAACATTGTTTAGTGACACTTACCTAATGTCCTTTTTGTAGCCATGAAACTCTGTATGGGCTTGGATGTTCAACAGTCTCTAGCTCCAGCTTTTCTACCATCTCTGTAGATACGCGATTGTCTTTGCTACCACTATCCATGAAGACTTTGCATACTTTGTCTTTTGTCTTGCAAGTAGTCCGAAACAGTTTGTTCCTTTGGGCTGGGTTCTTTGCCTCTTTCTCTAGCATTAAGAGAACTTTCCTCATCATCAAGGATCTTCCACCCTCAACATCTTCTGCCTCAACATTCCATCCTTGAGCTTCATAAATGTGAGTTTCACCACCTTATTTCTTCTTATCTGGACACTCATAGGATTTATGTTCATTCTTCCCGCAGACAAAACATTTCACTTCACCTCCTCAGCCTCTTCCTCTTCCTCTAGCTCAAGGAAAATTATTTCTATTGGCATACTACCCTCTCTATCATCTTTCTCCTCTCTCATGCTGAGTTTGAGGTTTCTTCCCTTCTTCCTTAGATTTTTGAGTTCTGTCTTGGGCAATTATTTTTCCTCTGGCTTGACTTCTACCTCGGCCTCTTTGACCTTGTTTTTGACTCATCTTCTCTTCAGCGTTCAAATCCATTTGATAAGAATCCTCTACAGTTTGAATGATCATCATGCTCATCTCATCTTGAATGTCATATCGAAGACCATTCATGTACCTGTCAACCTTTTCATCATCACTCTCCCGATGGCCTACTCTGATGTTTATCTTGTAGAATTCTTCAGTGTATTCTTTCACTGTCATCAGCTTCTGTCTCAAATTTTGCATCCTCCAAAACAGAGTGATTTGATAATCCTTGGGTATGAATTTCGCCTTCATCTTCACAACCATTCTATCCCAAATTTTGATTTTTTGCTTGCCTTTGCAACGTCTCTCAGCTTGTAGTTCATCCCACCAAAGTGCTACATGCCCTTTAAGTCTAGGAACAACATGTTTGACCTTCCTATCTTCCTTGACATCCTCATAGTCAAAATATTTATCCAGAGCTCTAATCCAATCTAGAAGCTCTTCAACATCTAAGTTTCCCTCATACATGGGAATATCCATCTTTTCTCTGGCACCTATCCTTGCAACAGCCCTGAATAGGCATTCATCCGCAACATCCTCGACTGCAACTTCTTCTCCTTCGTGTCCAGCTTCATTTTCACTTTCAGCTTCACTGATATCTCCAACGTTAACTGTGGGCCTCTATGCTGTCTCCACGGAATCAAGAATGGCATGTAGCTTGTGCATTTCTCTTTCCACTGTTGGATCAGGCATTGGCATTGACCTGTTTCTTCTTCTGGGCGGCATGGCTGAAAAATGTTCCTCTTTTCTCCACTACAGAAAGCAGAGAACTTCCTCTCAACTCAAATACCACTTTGATGTGTATCAGAGTACTCCCTTTCCCTTAGCTTACTCTCCCTAAAATATACAAATAAAATCAAGCTCTGATACCACAACTGGTGCAAACCCCCAAACCCTTGGGTCAAGGTCCATGTAGGATCTTTCTAAATATTCCCTTGATTTTGATTGAATCTTTGATTTTCCCTCAAAGAATATCTCATACACTCATGGTGTATCCACAGGTCCTTATGAATTGAGCCTACGTGAACAAACATCAGGCACCAACCCAAATCTCCTTGACCACAATAGCATCGCGCCCTTTGCTAATTCAGAACTTTGGGTCTCACAATTTCACGATCCCTATTGTCAAGTTTCTTGGCCTTCTGTTGCCAAAACCTGAAATGTCGATTCACCGAAATGTTTGGCCATGTCCTCCTCCACAGCCGTATCACGTTTCACGATTTCAGAAATTCCGAAACAAGGAACCCCTATCTCTTGTCTTCGAAGGTGCAAAAATGTTGAACCCCATTGTGTTATACAAATATTGGCTCCTCTATGGGACCTTTCACCAATTTGTAGTTTCGGACTTCGCGTCTTCGTGAATCCTGATGTAAGTCTTCCGGCTCTCCAACCTACAAAACCCTGAAATAGTCAACGAAGTTTTGACTCCGCCTGGTGACGAGTACACCACCTGTCTTTCCCGCTGTCCTCTATCTCTGATGTGGATTATTACCACTCCTCAATCCAATCTTTCTGGCTTTCGAGATTTGAACGAACCTCCGACAACTGTTTGTCTGCACTGCGGATTTACGAACCCCGATTTACCGAAATGATCTCGACAACTCAATAGTTATGATCAACGATCGTCGTTGAATCCTGGACCCCATGGGACGGTTTCGTCCAACCCTTATCTGACCTACAACTCCTCTGGATCCTATGGTCCTCGTGACTTCGCGAGTTATCCATGGAGAATCCTGACCACTCGTTTCCTCCTTGATAGCTCCTGCAAAATGAACCAAATGTTCTTTCACTGGAACTTAACCTCTGTGAGAAATTTTCAATCTCTGTCTCCCTTTGGGTATTTCGAAAGGTGTTGACCCTCCTGAGATTTCACTTACAACTCAAGTCTCAAAAGGACCCTTGTGCACACTCCTTGCAATAGCCTTTCAAATACTTTTAAGTATTTGATTCTTCGACTCTTTACACCTTCTGCAATAGCAGTTCTTCAACTCTCCCCTTGGTTGATAATTTCTATCTTTCAACCAACCTGCGCACACCTTCCATGACTTTTGTGCCTCACCTGCACTTTTTCTAGAATGAGAACAATGGTATCCCTCCTGAGCTTCCAGAGGTAAACTCTGAAACCTTGTCAATGCACTCCTTGTGAATGCTTCACTGCACTCCTTGAAGGAAATTCTCCCTCATGAAGAGAAACAATTGAAACTCGTTCTTTTTCTTCTTTTAGGCTTCAAACTTTTAATATGAAATCATACATTCAACATAGTATTAAATCAAATGTATAACAAAGAGAATAAAACAACTATCAGGATGCCATTCAACATGTATACACATAAAACATCATAACACCACGAGTCAGATTCAAAGCTCCATATATTAATTCAAAGCTTCTATACATGGGTTCTTCTCTACAGCTCTCTGTTACAACTCTCTTCTTCTGTTCTATTCTAATGTTCTAATGGATGTCATAATACAAAGACGAGGGTGTCTATATCCATTTTCCCTCCTGCTCTTCTAAACTATCTAATCTCTAATTCAAACCTACCTACTTTCATTAACTATGCATAAATGCCTCTACATTCTATGCAATATACTAGATATATAAAATATGCAAAACAGAAATGAAATGCTAGAAATGACAGAATAACAGTAAAATATCCAGCATAATCTTCACAATACACAGAAATGATATACGAAATAGCAAC
>JZKD02S2392084.1:0-21201 GCA_000966675.3 Picea glauca | reverse complement strand
AACATTTGTATGATTTTCTTTTGCTTGATTAACCAACCAATATGCCTTTATCAATTCGAGAATACAAATTTTCAACTCTGTCATATTTTGTTTTTATGTAGCACTTGCTTCCAAATACTCTAAAATGTTTGACATTTTCTAGTATTACCTTCCATAAATCATATGGTGTTTTGTCACTATTACTTCTGAGCATTCCTCTGTTCAAGATATGAACAAATGTGTGTACTTCTTATACCCAAAATATATTGCTCAACTTCGAATCCTTCAACATGGTTTTGGTCATCTCTATTACAATTATGTTCTTCCTTTCAACAACTCCATTTTTCTGAGGTGTCCTAGCTATTGAGAACTACCTTTTTATTCCATGCTCTTCAGAAAAATCCATGAATTCTTTTGATATGAATTCACCTCCATTGTATGATGTTAAGCACTTAATTCTTGAATCCATTTCATTTTCAACCATCTCCTTGAATATTTTGAAATTTATGACTTCCTCTGATTTCTTCTTGAGAAAAGATACTACAATCATTCTTGTATAGTGATCAATAAGTAGCATGAAGTATTGTTCACCATTTAGTGCTTTTGTTCTCATTGGCCCACATATATCAGTGTGCACAATTTCCAAAGGCTTTTTTGTACAGTATTCCTTTGATCTGAATTTTGTTCTTGTTTATTTTCCATGTAGGCAATTCTTGCACATAGTACTGGCCGGTTTTGAAATTTTAAGCATTTCTCTTATTGCTTCCTTTATGCTAATATTGACCAGATTGTCAAAGTTCATGTGTCCCATTCTTCTGTTCCAAATTCAACTTTCATTTCCCTTCCCAAGAAACATATTTCTTTTCTAATCTCATTTAATATGTATATGTTGTTTGGATTTCTTACTGATGTAGCCACCAATTTTCTTGAACCTTCTTTCCTTATCTCACACTTCTCAGAGTTAAATATAAGTTTATGTCCCTGATCACACATTTGACTCACACTTAGCATATTATGCTTCATGTTTTCAACAAGTAGGAAATTTTATTCCTTGGCATCCTTACTTCCAAGCTTGAATGTGCCTTTCCCTATAATTCTAGGTGAGTTGTCATTGCCAAATGAAACTGATCCATCTCTTTATTTCTTCATAGTTATAAATATGTTCTTGTCACCTATAATATGTTTTGAACAACCACTATCAACGTACCAATCACTTGTTCTTCTTTGTGCCTGTAGTGCAAGGGAACATTCTTCAACATTTACTTTATCCCGTTTCTTTATCCAAATTCTTGATGGTCCTTTTTTATGATTGTTGAATTCCTGCTTTGGTTCCTTTGGAGGAACTTTAAATATGCAATCTTTGGCCATGCGCCCAAAATTGTTGCATTTATAACATTCTACTTCACTGTTTAATGAGACAAGATTGTTATTGTTTCTGTTGTATGCTTCACGAGGTTTTCTGAGATGATTACTTCTAGTGTGACCTTCATAGTTTCTTCTGTTCTTAGCATAATCTTTGAAGTTTATATCTTTGTGCCCAAAATTGTTACAAGAATAACATTAGCCAAGCAATATAGTTTGATACCCGAGAGATCTTCTGAATGGTGTTGTTCCTATGTAGTTTTCTTCTTGTTTTATTTCCATGGCTGACTGTTGATTCTGAAATCTGGGTCTTCTAGATGGTGCCATCCTTCTATAATATTCTTCTCAATCATTATCATGAGAGGGGTTTCATTCTTCCTTCTTGGTGAATCCTCTGGTGACTTATGCATAATTCCTTTGTTCTACTTCCTCTTCTATAGTCATAGAGCTTGAACCCTTCTATGTATGTGTTTGGTTGTATCCCAGTCCATAACTGTCATGATACAACCTTTGAGCATTGATGATTTCATCTAGTATTTTGGTGATGTTCTGTTGCATTTCTCTTTTCTGAATTTCCTTCCTTAGTGAGACTATTTCAAGTTATAATCTCTCTTTCTCCTTTTATTTTTATTCCAACCTGCTTCTGAGTGTCTCTTCGATCCTTCTGGATTCTTCAACTTGGACTTCTAGGTTCATAATCATCTGTTGATCCTTTTTAGAAGTAGGATTTTGAGAATCCTCCTTTAGCATAAGTAATTATCCCTTGAGTGTTTTTTTTTTCTTCCTCTCTCTTTTTAGTTTTTCTAAAGCACTGAATAGTTATTCTTTGAGATCAACTTCACCTTCTTATTCATAGCCCTCTTCATCATTTTCATAAGCTATAAATAGTACATTTTCTGAGTGAATTTCTCTATCATCATCCTCATCGGATGATGAACTGTCATCCTTTGAGTAGAGACTTTTCTTGAAGAATTGGTTCTTGTTTCTTCTATTGTATTCCTTTTGATATTTCTTTTCTTTCTTAGGAATTTTTTCTTCATCATTATCTTTGTTCATATAATATGGACTTTTATTAGAAAAATGACCAAATACCACAATTAAAACATTTAAAAGGAATCTTATCTTTGTACTTGCCAGTTCCTTTCTTTAACTTCCTTACGAAGTTGTGCATATCTTCATCTTCATCATAATCATTGCTGCAACTACAATATGACTTTGGATTTTTCTTATTCTTCTTGGTCTTATTGGATGCCTTGAATGCCACTTCCTTCTTGGGTGGATTATCCTGCTTTGTCCTGATTTCTTAGGCTATGAGTATCCCATGTAGCTCGTCCATCCTTAATGTGGCAAGATATGCTCTTTCTTCTAGGGATGCTATTTTATGATCAAATCTCATTGGGAGAGACCTTAGTACCTTTTGGACAACCGATGATTCTTTAATTTCTTCTCCCAATCCTTTATGGCATTTACCATTTCATCAAATCGTAGAAAGTAAGTTTTTATTTCATCATCTTAACTAATACATACCATCTCAGACTCTGTAACCACCCTGTTGTGTCATCATACCTTGCTAAAACTTGAACCAAGCATCCTTCTTCAAATATGGCTTAGCCTCGATGGACATATGCCAATTATCACATGGGGCCTTGCACGATAGGTACTAAACAACCCACAGGGGGTTCCTCACAGGACACCAATAGCTAGAACCATGAGAGTCAACTAAACTAGGGTTTCCTAAAAACCTTCCTTCTCTACAACTCCGAGGCTTTCACACTCCTTATTTTCTCAGATATGTTTCCTCAGATACACTACAAAAATATTCACCAAAAGATAACTTGAAAGATAGATAAGCATTGAACTTGTGTGTGTTAAGATGAGAGGCTTCTTGAGGTGTATTTATACTTTTCCAAGTGACTTCTTTCCTTCACTTTAGGTTCAACCTATACTTTCTTGTTATAACCATTTTTCCCTTTAATTAATGACTTGTAACTTCTTGTTGCAACATTTTATGGGATTCTTAACCATTCTTTGGTGCTTGCAACTTCATGAGGGAATAAATCCTCAACCGCGAGGAACCATGTGGCATACCACCTATCGTTGGAAAATACATGGCAAGGACTATCCATATATGAGGGTTTTGTATACACTTGAAGTATCCTTCAACCTCATTTTCCTCAGTGAAATTCAGGTCTAAGAGGTTGTATTCTATCTTCTTCATGCATTAATATTTCTATTCATTCAAGTATTCCTAGGATTCATTCATTTTTAGGCTCATGCATGCATTCTAATACATCTAGTTAATCATTCATTCATTCGTAATATAACCATTAACAAGAAGTAAGCAATAAATAAACATCACATATAACACATGTTTTACCATGGTTCACCCCCTCCTGGGCTACGTCCACAAATATTTGACTTCTCTTCTCTTTTATTTAGTCTACTACAAAATCTGGTGCTACGCGCCTTACATATTCAATCATACAATCCTGATGACGTTAAGGAACCTCTATGAGGTGGAATAGATCACACCAGGCTACTCAGCCTGTGATCTAACTCTCAAAATCTACCTTACCCAACTCTTCTACTGCCTCATTACAAGTGATAGTCTCTCACTTCTCAATAGTATCGAACTGATTAACTAACTAACTCTTGACCTAGACCTCCTAGGTTCTTATTTATACTCCTTTTCAGGATTGTAGCCATTACAATCCTTATAAAAAACCTAACCCTAATATGGTTAATCTTGTCTTCTTCCTTGCACGTGGCTTTTGCTCTTGCATGTTGTTTTTCCTTCTTTTTCTGCATTCTTCTTTCTTGCCAGTTGTTGCATGTGCTCCAAAATTAGGTCTTTACTCAAAATAGGCCTATGCCCAACACTTGACCCTTCTGAAATCCGAGATCCGATAACCTATCGAGCTCTCTCTATTGGACTCTCCCATTAAAAACCATCTCGAACTAGCCTTCCGACAACCTCCTTATGAACTGACTTGCACTCGACCGCTACGTGGCACTGGCAGATTCACCCACCCTTGCTGACATGGAATGATGACATGGAAACTTATGTGGTACTCTCCTTCAGCCTCAAACTTCCCAAGGAAGCATGCTCGTCTAATAGATAAGATGGTAAGAATTAGAAATCGTGTCGATCAATGGCCACGATCATCTCGGGATCCAAAATTGCGCACTGGTTACCTTGATGGAATTGACTTCATCGAGAATTATTCTGAATGAGTTTAAAAAAAAAAAAAATTCTGAAAGAACATCTCTTTGAGATATGACATCTGATAATAACCCTGATTGATCTAATGGATCTCGTTCCTTCGAGATTCTGCCATCAGGCTTCTCTTCTTCGAACGAAAACTCGCTCATTGTTTCAACACTTTTCCAAAACCTGACTTTCTATGAATGGTTAGGATTATCCCTCGATATGATGAATGGTCATTTTTCATTAGGATTTCACCATCAGATTCCTCCCTTCGGACTCAACCTCATGCTCGATTCCAAGTCTTTATGAAACCTTCTTCGCAAAGTCCTTTCAAGAATGCCTTGCTCTGATCTTCTACGGTTGAATATTAACCATGGATCCTCATGATTGAATTAATCTTGGTCATTGATCCATAAAATTCATATGAATTCGAATTCCATATCTGAATTAGACTCTGCAAATTGCATATCGACGCCATGAATTACTTCTTTGACTACTCTAAAGCACTGAAACTCGAAATCAACTCAAAATTTTAGGGATTTCACTTCCATTCCCCATTTTTACAGAATTTTTCATGGGGAAAAATATGAAACCATGACTATGCCCAATCCATGTTGGCTCCTGGGCCATAGAATATCAGTGTTGAACCTCGAGCTTTGATGCCAATCTGTACTATACCCATCCACCCACAGGCCGACCACACTACTCCAAAAACGTACTTCAAAGCCAATTTCAAATTCTTATAGCATTTAATAGACAAGAAGCATGAAGGATTCACATGAAATAAGAAAGATCCATTCTACAACATAAAAAAAAATGAACAATATGTCATGCACAACAATAACCAGCAAGCATGCATATTATAAATAAAAATCCCATAGATAATAATTAATACACAACAAAAATAAACATAGAAGCACATAAACACATGATGGAGATAACTTATATTTAATAAAACCATTCACCAACTGGATGCAGACCAAGGACATTCCACCCAACCATAAACATTGTTGTTCCAAATATCAACAGCAGGTCACCCCTGAGCCAAGGCTATGAATCCATAAGGATGGGTTCCTAATGACACACATCTTCCCAAACCAGACAACACTCAAACTCTCGTAGGTTTCTCAACACACAACAATCCAAAGTAAACCATCTCTCTTATCTCCATCCTACACCACCCAAAGACAATGAACCCCCTTCACTTCCATGCAATCCCTCAAGTTGTCCATTTCTTTCTAGGGCTCCAGTGCATCTAGTCAAGAATATCCATGATGGGACTCTTAGGATTCACAAATTTGAATAAAATTCAGCACATGCCAATGTATCTCAAGTATACATGCACTAATTCATGGTTGGAATACATCGACAATCACTACAACCAACAAACAAAGGCTCATTTCCCAACAATTCGTTTTTCTCTCCCAAGCTAGATCAAGAATGAATGAGGAATAATGAATGAGAAAAATTGAATGAAGAGTGACAAGAGTGAATGGAGAAGTGAACAGAATGAAGAGTATGAACCCCTAAACATCCCAAAGATGGGTTTATATATTTACTTGGAAATCAAGAACCACATGGCCTTCCCCAAGAATCTCATGTAACCACTTCTCTCAATTAAAATAATTATGGGTAAATAAAATATAATAAAAAGAACTATCCCTTTAATCCCCTTGCTCTCTTGTGGAATCATAGCCCCTATAAATCGTGTCCTTGTCTGTCTTGCAACCAACGATATAATTTATTATTAATAATGATCAAAGTATTAAATTTCCTAGGTACTTCGACCTCTTTTAATTGTTTGGGTGCTTTGGACTTTCATAAAATAAACAAAATACATTATATAATCCGGGGAATCAAAACCAAGGTATTACATTAAATAGAAAAATGATAAATTTCCCTATTTGAAATTGTTTTTCCAGTGAAGCGAAGAAATGTCCATATGTCTCGAATAGTGGTAGCTAATACATAAAATATTATAGTTGTCATATAGCCACACCTAACATATAGTAGCATATAAACAAAAAATAGTTGACAATGGAAAAACATATTGTTGCTTTGTCATCCTCTATGTTTCCATCTTTATATGCAAATTGTACTGCGATCCAACTTTCCTGGAAAGCATCACGACAAATCCAATAATGCCGATGGGATACATGTCTGTATTACTTGCAAATTGTTTGATTGTTGTGTTTGGTATGAAATTGTATTCTTTGCATGTTGGAGACATTGTCTCGATGACACTTTATTCAACTATGGATATAAAACAATCACAATTATCATGATCATAGCCACTTTTTGGTAGAGTTTTGAAATTTGTAATAGATATTCCAGCTCTGGAACAATCTTTTTCTCATGTCTTTCAATAACTTGGTGTGCAGGAACAATCAATTAAATTTTCATCATGTGCCATTTGCATATGTCATGTCAGCATGCAAGATTTTGCATGTTATATTCTCTTTATCCAAATATGTGTTGTAAACAACCATCACATCACCAATGAATACCTCCCTAGTTCTGTGAATTTTCAAGTCTTTTATTGACATAATGTTCAAAGTTGTGGAACTGCACCATGCAATAGAAATTGCAAAAAATAAGCAATATGAAAAACAAATCCAATGTATTTCTTGTACAACTACAAAATGCACACTTTTATATACATACCTTTCCAATTGGTCTTGTTGTGCATGAATAATTTCTTCACCTGTCCCTGTCACACTTGAGTCCCCAACATTGATTGCTTCAATACCATGTATACCTATATTGCCTGAACTGAATATAAAAATTTTCAAATTGCATAAGTACATGTTGTTGTTAGCTAACCATTCCATAGCAACGTGCAAAAAAATAAAGAGCCTATACGAATTTACTTGTGACTCTATTCCTAAGAGTGTGTCTACGATGCACCGGTACTAATACTTCCCTGGCTTGTCCAACTTCTACTAGTTGCAACAACATATACGTGAACACGTAGCACATAGAATATATTCTATACTATTTTTAAATTGATACTTGGACGTTTCTATGAAATGTACTAGTGTGCCTTTGCATATATCATTCTTTTCAAATGAAAAAAATGCAAATTTTGATTTTGTTTTGCAATCTAGCACATCTTTTCTCAATTCAATTGCTATCTATTTTAATGCTATATGTTTTATTTTCACTTTGTCAATGCACTTCCGACCAATACATTTTCCATTCACATATGACAGAGGAATGACACATTTGTGTAATTCCCAAATAGTCGTAAGTTACAATTTGTTCATTTCGTGACAAGACATTCAATATGCACATAAATTGGACTTGTGGACATGAAATCTTGACAAACACTGGATGCACAACTTACTATCAACACAATAGCAACCGATGCAATATGCACTTTCGATTATACACAGTACTATGAAATATCGATATATAGTATTGCATATGCATACAAGTCACCAAAAAAAAAGGTTGTTGCTTGTCTAATTGTTGTAGGCATGCATTCTTTTGGAACATTGTTCTTCAGTTTCCTCTACTGCATTTCTTTTTACTTCTTGCTTTCTTGCATTTTCTCTATTTCATTTTCATGTGAAAGTAGTAAACCAAAACCAATGAACGCTTAAATAAACCATTATGTCAAAATTGCATGAAATACACAATGTTAAGGGACATCAAATGAATAATACACCGATCAAGTTAGAAAAATGCACCTCTGTAGCTCTTGTTCCATGTTTCTTTGTTTTCCCTATTGTCATTTTTAACATAGGTGTTTGTTTTGATGCAATGCACATCGAACCACTCAAACAACAATGAAAATTGATGGGAGTGAGACGCAAAGACAGTGAAAAATGCCAATATTTTATTTTCTCTATTACCAAAACATCTTCCACAACAACTACTTGCAATTCCCCACACAATTTCTTGATCCAATAAAGAAACAAGAACTTCCTAAATATGTAGCAAGAATATGAAAACATGATTTTGTTCAGCTTACTTTTTTGTCACTCAATCGATGCTCAACTTACGACTATGGCATTTTCCATATTTATAGTTTATGAGGTAACTCTTGCCCAATTTACTCTACCCCTGAAAAAAGAAAAATATGAATCAAACACTCATTTTTTTTCACATATGTGATGCACATCAAGAATATGTCATTCAATAATTTGATCCAACAATAGAGCTAGTAAAATATGAATGGTTTTGCTTAAACACCCCACCCATTCCAATGCAAGTTTGAATAAAACAAAGTAACGATATGTTGGCATGCATATGTGAACACAACGTCAACTATGAGGGAAAGCTCGGTCAGAGGTTGTCTAAGTAATCTAAGTCATTTGGGATGACTCACCCTGACGGGTTTTACGGCTCCGTTGGACGATAAAGGGATATAATATAAACTATACAAATAAAATCACTAACCAATTATCTACTATGTACATTTATGTTATATATATATATAGTATACAAATGTACATATTGCAAGATTTGTGAAAAACCTTAGAAACTAAGTTTATAAAAGAGAACCAAATCTCAGGAAAAATGTAAATAGATCTAAGGTATATTACTAATATACTTTTACCTTTGAAAAGAAAAGAAAAGAGTGAAAGAAAATGATAATGTTCTGACTTAAATAAACAAAGTATTTAAGCTTATAGGTGAATCTTCTTTCACAAAGAAAATACAAAATTAAATAATAAAAGAAAAAGAAACTACTAATCTAAAACTGGCTAGTTTTAAAAACTGTGTGTGTGCCTTCCCATATCAAACTACTCCTACAACCTACCTGTTAAGAGAAATCTATAGCAGGCAGTTGTATAATTCTAAGACTATAGAAATGTCAAGAGAAAATCACTTCACTTTGAAAATATAGATCTCATTCATAATACAGAAAGGACAAATTTTGTATCGCTAATCTCAGATGAGGATATAAATGACCATTTACAATAAGAAATAAATTTCAATTGGACAAATAGATATGTGCAAACTCAAAGTATATGAAAAAATTCAATACATTTCAAGATTTGCATAAAAAATGATAGAATCACTTGAGACTATCTAATTTGGAATCATGGACTATTAAAGGATTGAAAGAATTAATATATAGACGATAATAATTAACCATGCATTGATAAAATAGACTAAATATAATTTTAATCAATTCATAATCAATTACTTGAAGAACATGAACTATAATTCAAGATATTATAATATAAACAAAACTCTTTGACTCATAGGACAAAATCCTTAAGTAAAGCATAATTCTATATTCCTCAAAAAAATATTTAGAAGTCCATCTCCGAAAATTTTCACCATTCCTGATATCAAAGCTAACTGAGTATTTAAACAACACATTGATATACTTCTCATATCCACAGGATAGATGTAAATCTTCAAAAATAGAGTGTTTTTAAAACTACATACTAATCCGAGTTTATAATAATAATAATGTTTACAACAACTTATAAAAGTTTGGTATAACAATCATTCAAAAATATATTCTGAATTGTTAGGAATAAATCCTACTTTTAAAAACATAAGTGTTTCATGATTCTTCATTAAGCAAGCATCACACTGATCATCTTGTCGTTCTTTTTTGAGACCTGAAAATAAAATTAAAATCCAATTAAAAACCACATTAACTAATTTAAGACAAGCTATAGAATCTTTGATTTTGTAGCTAGTCTAAAAACAATGTAACAACTAATACTTAATAAAAAACAAATCAAAAGATAAATACAAACATTGATTAATTTACCCAAATTAAGAATTGGAAAATGAAGATTCATGCATATCTGATCCCATAATAGCATTGACATTTTTTGAATTCTTAATAATAATACTTCTTGATTTCCTAGGTTTCTTGTTTTCCCGAGGAACACTTTGCTTCATTTCAAACCTCAACTCTCGATTGTCTCTTTCAAGTTCCCTATTCTGCCTCATAACCTGATTAAGGTGCATTTGCAAATAAGGGATGTATGCGTAATACCTATGGGCCCATGCTAAGAATTCGTGACAAGAAACAGGTTCCATATTCAAGAGCAATTGTTAGTGGTCTGATTGTGAAGGATTTTCTTGCACCAACCTAGCCTTTAAATCAGCATGAATTCCTGAGAATCCCTCACAGTCTTGGAGGAATAGAGTGAAATTATAAACACAGTCATACTGAGGATGACTATCCTCTGTAGAGTCTGGGATTTTATTTTAAACAGAGTTTTGATCTTCTATCATAATCATTTGAATGGGATCATTCCTCTGTTTTTGTCTATTTGTTATCATTCTAGACATGGTGTGGCCATTCCTTTTTTTTTTAAACTCAACTTCCCAAACCTCCCGCAAATGCCTAGTTTGTTTACCCTTCTCTCTATGTTTCTCCTTGACTGTTGGTCTCGTAGACTGTGACATATCAACAACACTTAACGAGTGATTCCTCAAATGGATAAGGACAACTTCTAAGGGTTTCCTAGGCACAATATCATGTATTTTGGGAGCCAATATAGCCATAGGAAAAGCCTCTATTTGGGCATCGGGTGACATGATAGGATCATCATGAATCTGAATCTCAATTTGAAAATCAGAGGCGAAGCCTTGGGAGAGAAAGGTTGTTCAATATCTTGCATTAAATTGATGATAGGATCATTTCACTGAGGTAAAAATTCATTTCTTACCATAAAACCTTCCCAACTATCACTTGTGCTAACCAGATGAAAATTGACCACGATGCAAATTAGGTCATGATGAAACAAGTTGGTCTCAGGATTAGGGCTTGGCCGTTGATAAATTTTTGACATTTTTTGTAGGTTTCTAAGTAAGTAGAAGGGAATGTTTAAACGAAACCCCTGAAACACCATAAGTAATCATATATGAAAATAGAAAACTAGGCCGTAATGCCCTTCACAGGTAATGAACTCTTTAATTATCAACAATATACTGTGACAACTGGTGTTAAACAACTCTAAAGGCATACCCTTTATGTGGTATTGTGTCTTCTTGGACACCAATAGAGACCACCATTGAATATTGGTTACCTTAATATTATTAAACCACTTGTCACCTTCCTGAGGAAGACCTGTTGCCTTAGCAATGAATTCCTCAGTGACTTTTAACTCAACATCCCCGATTTTAGCTTTGGTGCCATCAAAAGTCCTGGAAAATTCCTTGGCCACTTATAAATTAAACCCATCAAACGATTGAATAAAACCTAACCAATCGACCTGAGCAAGCCTACCCATCGCGTCGTCATGGGAAAACAAGGTTTGCAGGCCATTCAGCTCTATCCTCACTATGGGATCCATAGATTTAACAGGGGTAAACCAGAAGACAAAGAAATAATTTTCATCAAGGGGAAAACATTGTAATCGTCACAGACCAAGCCATTAAACAATGAAGGAGTCCGAACAAACATACTTGATGATAAGAAAACACTTGAAGGTTTGAGGATTCTCTACCATTATCTCCCACTCCAAATTCTGATTACCTCCTGTAGACCAGAGGACAGATAGGTTCGAAACTAAGAAACCCATGAAACCCATGTGGTCTGCCACAAAATACTGACTCGATTTAGAGGACATTAACACCATGTAGAGTAATTATTTGTGTGATATCTGAAAGGTTAGGCTAATGTAAGTAAGCATCACTAAACATCGTGTCGTGATATGGCAATGGTAGGTGTCGAAAAAAATATTATGCCAAGATTGTTTAGAGTGGTAAAGTTTTAAATGAATCCCGTATCATTCATATCAATGATTTATCAATAATTTTAATCAAGGTTTTAGTTTAGGTTCGACACTTAAGTTCATAAATTCGTTTAAATCAAACCCATACCTCTTAAAATCAAGCTTAGTTTCTAGGAAATGAGCCTTTCTTAGTTTGTTTAACATCATTCATAGATCCTCCATTAAAACATAGTTCAAGGACCTTCTATTCATACCTTTGATTAGTTAAAGAAACACACAATAATATTTAATCCATCCAAAGGGATACTGTCACACGAGTTCGATCAACGTTTTGCACAAAAATAAGCTTTAATTTCATGCTTTGCAGTCATGAAATTGAAGAGGGAAAACGATCAATAAGTGACACAAACATATTCTCACAAAAATGATAAAAATTCAAACAAGACTTATTGGCATTAAACAATCACACCTCTGCACAAAATAAAGTCAGTCAATCTGATGCATATAGACATATTAGGCAGTGAGTATAAGAAATGATTATGTATTTCAAATGACAATGAGAAACAAGGTGCTAGTTGGGCAGCCAACAAATGGTGACTCATTGGGCAAAGCAGTTATCTATGTACTGGTGAAAACATCAGATCATGAAGACTAAAAGAATCAACTTGTCTATCCAATTTTCCTTCGAGAGTTTCTCATTTGGTATATGTGGCAATGATATTATCCATGTTGGCATATGATAAATTAGTGTAGCCACAATTCACAAACTAAGGAAAAAAAATTATTTTAAGGATTGAGATCTGAAAGATGTTTTCCTCGATGAGTCATGAGAGTTTATGAGTAGGACTTTGATACCACAGGCATGGCCACTGCTGCCAGGAGGCGTTCATAGAATCGACAAGGTTTCCATTTAACCCAATCAGATGCTTCTATCCCATCTAGTAGTTAAGAACACATGGTAGATCAATCCTGGAATTATTGATTTTGATTCTTTTGGAAATTTAGGAACTAGTTGAAGGTCAGAGCTCTGGCTTGGTGACCAGTTAACAACAATGTCATCCATAGAGATCCAAGAAAATGAACAATTCAACTCATGATGAGACCTCTTTTCCTTCAGTTTAGAAAGTTGGAGTCCACTACCCTGGCTTGGTAACCAGAAATGGTAATGTCACTTCTATGGATTCTCCATGGTCATAATAGACTGGCTCATGATGAGAGCTTGCAACCCTCATCTAGAAACTTGTACAATTTTATTTTGAAAACACAGGTGATCCAATCATGGTATTTGAAATTAATCTCTTAACAAGAGATTGTCTAAAAGATGAGGAAGAAAATCCAGAAAGTTCCTTAAGAATGAGGGATGGCATCAAAGTATTAAGATCTACATGATTGTCAAGGGTTAGACCAATTTTATGAAACAATCCTTTACAAGGAAAAGGGAAAGAAAAATGGTAGCAACCATATTTAAAATTTAACCATCAGGGATAAGGTATATTTTTTAGTTTCAATAAAAAAATTGAACTCTCGTTGGTGGCTTGGAAATCAACAGATAGTGTAGTCTTTTAAAACTAGATTCCTTCATGATGATCAGTTTTGAACAACATAATAAAAAAATTAGAAAGACAAGAAAAACAACAATTAAATTTCACTCAAAGAAAAGGAAAAAAAAACACACCACAAACTAGATATTTACAAACTAACTTTTTACGAGTAGATCAAGAAAAGTACTTTTTGAGGGCCTGACCATTTATTGGAAAAGTATCCGGTCGTCCCTCCAGAGTTTGGAGATGAAAATAAGTAGGAACGAGTTTTTCTTTAACAAAAAACGGTCCCAACCATAGATTTTGAAACTTGGTGCGTTCCCCTTTATCCTCATGTGCCTTATCCCACCTAAGAACTAGGTATCCTACGTTGAAGTTTCTATCAGAGGATGAAATTTCATCAAACCAACATTTAACAATTTGTTGATGCTAATCTAATTTATGTTTGGCCTGTGTTCTGGTCTCCTCAAGTTTAAGTAAAGCGTTAATTCGACTTTCTAAGGCAGGGCATTCTTCCTCCTGAACCTTTTAGGATAGATGAAGTGATGGTAACATGACATTGGGAGGAAGAATAACTTCTCTTCCATACACAAGGAAGAAAGGGGAATAACCGATGGATGCTTTAGGGGTGATTGTTTAAGACTGTTCTTTTTAAGATTTTGATTAAATTTTTATTCGTTGATTCAACCAAGCCATTGCCTTGGGGGTAATAGCTAGAAGAATATTTTAACTTGATTCATTTTTCTAAAGAATAAAAATTCATGTCCAATGAGGAAAAATAAGAAGCATTGTCGAAAATTAGACATTCTGGTATCCCAAAACGCGTAATGATATGAGTGTCTAGGAATGAAATCATCTAATTAGTGTTGACCACTCTTATAGACATTGCTTCAGACCACTTGGTAAAGTATTCCATTGTCGTGAGAATGTACTTATGTTGATGTGAAGAGGCTGGGTTGATCGGCCCTATGATATCCATGCCCCATTGCTGGACTGGTGCTTCGATTGTAAAGGGATGCAAAGGGAAAGTGACTTTCTTTACTCGTCCTGCAACCTTTTGACATATTGTGCATTTGTGGGATATGGAATGGGCATCCTTAAACATTATGGGCCAATAGTGCCCGACTCTAAGGAATTTTTGAGAAGTTTTTTCACTACCAAAGTGACCTTCTGCATTACCAAAATGCAATTCAACCAATACCTTTTCAAATTCTTCCTATTCTAGGCAGTGTAACAATACACCATCAATTTTTTTTTATGAAAATCACATCATTAATTAATTGAAAAGGTGCATATTTGAGCCTTAGGGCTCTTCTCCTTTTGGGTTCAAGATGTTGTGGAGTAGTTCCATGTATCAAGTAAAAATTAATTTCATTATACCAGGAATTTGGCATGGTTTGTGTACAACACATTTGTGTTTCATGAGACAATGTCTCGTCCGTTAAGATGGGTTCATTATCAGGTGGATTAATTGAGTTAGCCACTAATTTACAGAGACCTTGACCTCTAACATTTTGGGTTGGTTTAATCTCGAGATCATATTCTTGAAGAGAGGTCATCCAATGAGCCCTCTTCTCCCCAAGCTCTTTTTGAACCAGTAGATTTATTACTGCTGGATACAGGACAATGAATTTAGTTTTGGACTTCAATAGGTAGGACCTAAAGTGTTTTACCACTTTAAAAACAACAAAAGCTTGTTGATAAACTGCAGGATAGTTTAATTATGATCCTTTAAAGGAAGAACTCATGAATGAAATGGGGATTTCATTATCGTCATCATTTTTCTGAGTAAGTACTGCAACATATGATATATCTGATTCAAAACTGTAAAGGGTAAAGTCTTTGGTAAAATCAAGACTCATCAAAGATGGAGATTCTTTTATATCTTGTTTGACAACATTAAAGGCTTGGTTTTCCTGTGATCCCCATTTAAAAACAACATCCTTTTTATCATATTTTGCAGGGTTCTAACCATCTCGGAAAAACTAGGCACAAAACATCTAACAAAATTTATTTTACCAAGAAAAGATTGCATAGCGTTTTTGGATGATGAAGGAGAAATATTGGCTATGGATTGCGTTTTTTCAAGGCCTATCATCATTCCATTTTTTGATACTATAAAACCAAGTAACTTTCCCTGCAAAGATTGATTTCTTGGGGTTTAATGAAATTCCATACTTACGACAACGTTCCAATACACTCCTTAGGTGAGATAAGTGATATTTTTTATTCTTTGAGAAGACGGTAACATCATCCAAATAGACAACCACCGACTAATTTATAAGCCCATGAAAAGAAATATCCATGTCCCTTTGGAAAATTGCCCCAAAATTAATTAGTTCGAAAGGAATTTTATGATAAACATAAGTGCCCCAAGGGGTACAAAATCTAGTTTTAAGTTGATCTGATGGAGACATCAGTACCTGGTTGTATCCTGAAAAACCATCCAATAAGGATAGTCTTTCAACACCAAATACTTGTTGTAAGATCTATTCCATAGGCGGAACAAGGTAATTATATTTATCAAAGGTTCGATTTAAGTTGCAGAAATCGACACAAAGTCATATTTCCCCATTCTTTTTCCTTATCGAGGCTAAATTGGATACCCATTGGGTATGTCGGACATGAAAAATGATCTTAGTTGTTAATGGGCTCTAACTTTGGGTGCATCTTTCTTAGTTTTTGTTGGAACGGTTGGGATTGAGGCTTCACGAGGATTACATGTTGTATTATGTTTGGATCGAATGTTTTTAGATCGTCATAAGTCCAAGCAAACACATCTTTAAATTATTTGAAAAGTTTAATAAATGTTGACTTTTATTGTTGTGTGCACCCTTTTCCCAAATTAATGTTCAGAGGCTGATTATGTGTTCCTAAGTTTACAGTTTCATATTGCAGCGAGAAACTATTCATTTTACAGTTAACTACTCCCTTAAATTTGTCATGTAAATCATAAAAAATTTCTAATCTGAGGACAGATTTAGGGATATAATTTACCATGTTAGATGAACTTTCAGTCAAGACTGGATCAGATATTACCATAAAATCACGAAGATTTTCGTCATGAGTGTTTTCGTCGATTACAACACCTTGGAAAGTGTCTTCCATATGAAAAAAAATTACGATATGTTGATCATCGTCAAACACCTGCCAATTAGTGATATTATTTGGAATTGACAGCATGAATATTAATTCAACAGAAAATGAATTAGGAGAGAAACCTTCGACATGCAATAATTTTGATGCTAAATTTTCCAATAAATCTGCTTCAAAGTTACTAGATCTAGGAATATAACTTATGTTAAAAGAAAGAAATCTATTAATCAAGTTCCATACCTCGTTCTGGTAATTTTGTAGATGAGTAGATACACAATGAATGACATTTTTTACCTGTTTGACTACAATTTCAGAATCTACGAATACAACCAGACAATTAGCATCAAGGTCAATGGATTTCTTAAGTCCCTACAAGAGAGCTTCATATTCTGCTATATTATTTGTGCAATCGAATTCTAATCTAAAATCAATGAAAGTCTTATCACCTTTGGGATCTATCAATAAACAACCAACACCAACTCCTTCACATGATTTAGACCCATCAAAGTACAAAGACCAAATTTCATCATTCTCACAACTATGTACAATATTTAAAGTATGATTAGAGTTCATTACCTGAGTACAAACTGTTATTTCTGATTGTTGATTAGGGTATGCAATAGTAGATATTTCAGCAACAAAATTCCCAAAGAAGGTATTCATACTTTGATTTTCTAACGCATTCACACTTGGGACAAAAGGTTCGTTTGGATCATTCAGATTTGTAACTGTATATTTTAGATAATGTTCCTTGTTGACCCTAAGTTTGTTTGGTTGACCATTGAGTGGAAACCACAAGTGAGACCAATCTGTAGAGAAATAACCATGAAGTTATTCATACCAATCCCTGCTGAGGAACATACCATACACTTTAGGAATATCTGATATTAGTATGTCTATCACCTGATGTACTTTCAGATTGGATGATAACATGATCGAAACATCTTTAAGCTCCCCAACCATAGTAACATTAGTTCTATCTAGCTGAATGATTTTCATATCAGATGGTTTAACTTCAACATTGATTTTTTGACAAACTAACAAAGTAATCACATTTGATGAAGCCCTAGAGTCCACCATACAATTATTCACATTTCTATTAAATATTTTGAATGTTAATAAAAATGGTGGCACGTTAGACCTCTTTCGTGGTGTGTGAGAAGGATTTGGGGGTTGCTGATTTTTATTTGATGCATTCGAGGGTATTTTATCCATATTTTCTATGCTTTTATATGGAACATCCTTCTTTTTATTGTTGTTTTTAGGCACACTTTTGTCTAAAACATCCTTCCTCTTGTTACTAGTATTGTTAGTTGTTCTTTTGTCTAGAGAATCTTTCTTTTTATTGTTACTGTTTTCAGCTATGCTTTGTAACATTTTCTGTTGGATATAGGGGAACTTAAGCAGCTCATAGATTGAAATATTTTCCTTTAAACTCTTAAAATCCTCAATAGGGTCGTATTTTATATTAGAGAAAGAAAAACTCTTTGTTGTTTCAACCTATTTCGTTTGTTTTGATGTTGTATTTTTGTTTGCATAGCTGCATATTTATTTTGATCTTTAGGATGATTTTTACTACGAGTATTATAAGGATGTTGATTATTATGTACGGTTTCAAAGTTGTATTGAAAAATGTTATCTGAAAAATGTCTAAAATCTAGAGGGGATGAATCTCATTCATTAGTTGTTCCCTTATCCTCATTTTCTACATCATTTTGTTGTTCAGCTAGGACATCAAAAGTATTATCGGCTCCAACTAATAAGGTCTGTATAACATGGTGTAATCCTTCTAAACTCAAATCTTCAGCTGGTGGGGTTGACCTATTGGGAGGGTTCGTAGGTGGTCTTCTAAAAGGTGTTCGATAAATTTCTTTACTAGAAGATCCTTCCTCTGCAGCTCTTTTCAGATCTACAACTTGGTTGGATAACTTTTGAAAATCTTTTTGCAGACTTTCCATATCTATGGGTTCCTGATCCTTCTTATTTGAAGATGGTTTGGTAAGAATTTATATCTTCTTCTTGGAAGAAGAAGTTGATCCAGTTTCAGGATTTGTGTTATCCTTCAAGCCGAGCATGTCATTTTCAATGAGAACTGCTTCTTCAAAATATTCTAACAAAGTATTATTTTTAGAAATTTTAACCCACATGGTTGTAATATGATGTAAAGCTTTGGCATAATAAACAACAATCATATTTTCTGCAGGGATCTTGTTTTTGAGTGTAAGAAATCTTTGGTTAAAATCTTTAACTTTTTCTTGGTGATTCATTTTCATATTGGATAACTCCATAACTAAGACTTCTAGAGTTTTGTCGTCTCCTGATTTTTCTAAGAAAAAGGTTTCAAATCTCTCCTAGGAAACAATTGTTTGAAGTTGTTGTGTGAAGTACCATGTGGAGGAATTTCCTTCGAAGGTATACGGAAAAATCCTTCACATGACATCTTCATGTTCTACATTTCTAAGCCTAAAAACCAACATGATTTTTTTTATATGATCCTCATCTCAGTGTTTAGAATCAATATCAAACTTAGGTAACCATTTTTCAGGATGCTTAGGTAAAGGATGTGTTGAAATCTTGTAACTGCAAAGAGTATTCTATTTATTGTTGAGTTATTATTCATCAGATCAATCCCCTTTTGTGGATTGATCATGTCGAGATTTTTACTTGACCAAATCCCCTTTTTGTGGATTGGTCAAACCCTAATTATATTATGCTAATTAAGAAGTTGGGATCTAGGCCTAACTAAAGTGGTTTTAACCACTAAGAAGAGAATTCGTCCCTGCCCAGTGAAGAGACACCTTTCTAGCACTTGCCAGCTAGTATAAATAAAGGAGGCTAGTGCCTCATTTTTTTACTCACTCATTCGCTCATCATGTGTGCACATTTGGTAGCTGTAGTTGGGAGAAGAGGGAAGAGAGAGGTGCATTGCTGAGTTTTGGATATTCTCTAGTGTTTTGGTTTATTGACTTGGCATTGTATTGGCTATCTATATTAGGGAATTTTTTGTTGAGTTTTCTCTGCCATGAGAGTTTCCCAGGATAAATTTGTGTATCATGTGATTTTGTTTCTCTCAATGATCCTACCTATGCTATTTTTATCTAGTAAATTTAAAAGAAACCTAATAATAGCTCAAAACTTAACATGATTTCAGAGCTAAGCTGAAGAGAGCACCTTTCAATGGATACGTAAAAACATCACTGTTGTCGTACAAGAAAATCAGGGCTTTTTATTGAAGAGGCATTTCATCTTAAAACCCATCAAGGAAGTGCACCCTATCCTAGTGAACTCTTTGGCAGCCTCAACGCACTTTTCTAGTTGACAAAACTCCCAGAAAGTGAAACCCTAGTTTTCACTGGTACCGAAAAACCAGAAAACCAGGAAACCATAACCAATACTAGAAGTACTAGTCCTGATTTCCGTAAGCTCGGTTTGAACAGGTAAAATTTGGATTTTTTGAAATATGGCTACACCAAGCTACTTGCCTCAGCCAAGCACACCTTCTGGTAAGTTCAAATTTAATTTATGAGAACTTCCATTTTTTTGGTCATTCTCCCAGCTACAAGTCAATATGTCTGCAAACACCAAGCTTGTTGACAAGCTAGAAGGCGTGGATAACTTTCATTCCTGGAAGTATAGGATTTCACTCATTCTTGAAGAGAATGACCTAGCAAGATTCATTAAGGAATATGTACCAGAACCTACCAATGCTACAGCTAAAGAAAAACACCAGAAGGACATGGTTAGGGCCAAAACAATCATTGCATACTCTATTAAATATCACTTGATCCCTCAAGTGGATTCAAATAAAACTCCAAAATAAATGTTTGATGCCATAACCAGAATGTATGAAGGAAATAACATCAACTCAAAGATGAATCTAAGAACTCAACTCAAAAGTACAAGGATGTAGAAAGAAAAAACAGTTCATGAATATTTCTCTAGAATATCACAATTCAAGTAGCAACTCAAAGCAATTGGAGATAATATATATGGATATGACCTCATAAATCCAGCTCTTAATGGTCTCACAATACCTTGGGATGCGTTCATCCAAACCATTTGTGCCAGAAAGGAGAAGTTGCACTTTGACAGTCTTTGGGAAGAATGTGTTCAAGAAGAATAACGAGTAGCTAACTGAGAAGTAGTACTATCAAGAGATGAATATCAAGCCCTAGATTCTCATGCTAAAGGAGGAAAGAAGATATCTCACTTCCAGAAGGAGACTCATCAACATAAGGAATCTCACTCCTCAAAGAGATTCAACGACTCTCATAAATAATCTCACCCTCCAAGGAGATTCCAGAAGTTTCAGAAAGGTCAAAGAAGAGAAAGAGATTTCTCCTCTTATCAATGCTAC
>JZKD02S2392073.1:3498-29342 GCA_000966675.3 Picea glauca | reverse complement strand
ATTCCATGGAGCTAATCTACTGTGAGTTTGTCAAGTTCTGGTATATCTTCAATTGTGGAAATATTGGCATGATATCTCATAGGTAATGACCTTATGATATTTTGTACAATAGGGTTATCTGTAAGTTCTTCTCATGTTTCTCTGATTGAGTTAACTCATCTACCCTATGAAGGTATTCAGCAATGTTCTATTCTTCCTTAATCTTCAAATTTTCAAATTGAGCTTTGTAGGTTTGTAGTTTGGCCTCTTTGACTTTGATATTTCCTCATAAACAACCTCCAGTTTGTCCCATATCTCATTAGCTAACTTACAATGCATTAAATTCAAAAATATAGGATTTGTTAATCTTCCTAGAATGACATTGATTTCCCTTGAGTTGTCATTGCAAATCTTATTTCTTGTAGTATATGTGGGTGGAGTAGCTGGTGCAGTGTAACCATCTACAACAGATTTCCAAACATCAAAACCAAGAGCCAATAGGTAGTTTTTCATTCTTATTTTCCAAAGAGAATAATAACCTTCTTTAAACAATGATGCTTTGTTGGAAGACACTCCCTCTTGTCGATCCATTTCTTCCAGGATCTACCTTCCAGTTATTAGACTGCGTTGAAGGTACTTTCTCTGATACCAATTGTTGGAAATACTGAAGGGGGGGGTGAATTAGTATTAAATTTTTAAACAATTAGTAATTACTTTGTTATTTTATTAATCATCACAATAGATCATTAATGGACTTGTATTTAAAATCAATTATATAAATATAATTAAAAAAAATTACAAGGCTTTATAAAGAATATTATGAGATTGTGAAGCACACCAATCCTCTTTAGAGCACCAACTCTTGGAGACACAAATCCCTTTATTCAAGGCACCAACCCTAGGAAGCACCAACTCCTTTGTTTCAGGGCACCAACCATAGGAATCACCAACTCCCTTGTGTTGGCACTAGGCCAAAGGGGAAAGAACAACGATCGAGGGAAAGAAAGTGTGCAGAAAACTGAAGTAACAAATGGAAAAAGAACAACACATGTGAATGCAAGAAAGCATGCACAAAGGAAAGCGACAGCTAGAGGAAGAACAACACGCACATGGGAGAAAGTACTAACATAAGAAGGGTTAGGTTTTTTGTAATATTTTGTAAAAAGATAAAGAGCCTGAAATGTATAAATATAGATATGAAAGTATCATATAGGGATGGTTGTTGTTATTATTGTTGTTGTTGAGGATTAGGCTTTGTTGTTATTTTAGTTCTATGAACTGATTTTGTAAGTTGTTGAGAAAAGAAGATACGAGGGAAGGTATATCTAAGGATTAGACCGTAGGCTGTAGAGCCTGGTGCGATCTAGTTCGCCTCACATAGATCTTACCCAGTTTTGTGGAGAATTGTAAGCGCATGGCACCAGGAATACAAAATTTCCATAATAAAAGAGCCAAGAGACAAATCTTTGTGGACATAGACCAGGAGGGGGTGAACCATGGTAATACTCATGTAATATGTTGAATGTATGCATGTCTCTTCTTTCTTTCAGCAATTAATGGGTAAGATTGATGAATGAGTTAGCACATTATTATGATTTTGTTTATGCTTTGTTGGAATTAAACTATGAAATATACATATGCAAGTTCAAGGGATAAGCAGTTTACCTTATAGCTCATGGTACCTGGATTTAGTCAAGAAACCCCTATCCCCTACTCTATCCAAGGTTGTAAACACCTAAGTCTTACAGTCACCCATTTAAATCCATCTCGGGTGAGACTGCGCAATACCTTCCGGGTGTTGTGTTGCCTTCTGGTTTACCAGGAGGGTCGCTAGTTTTAGAGGCCTTTTTGTAACCATGAATGACATGAACTCTATGTCAATAACTCAGAAAAACCAAGAAGGGAAATAGTAACCAACAAATGGTTATGTTTTCGTGTTAAGAGAAACAAGAGAGGACTCAGTAGATGAGATATAATGAATAAGAACCGAAGGAGTGGAACATAAGAGCAATGAGCCATTAGAAGGGAATGTTGAGACCTTGGAACCCCACGAGAGAAGAAATCAAGGGTTGGCTGAGAACTAAAGAGATAGAGTTTTCACAGAAAGACAATAGAAACCCCAAGGTCACACCGTGTAAATACCTGGATAAATACATATTTACAGATTTACACGAAATATTTTTCTATTATTTTCCGCATCTACTACAGGAGTGGATCTTAAGGTTAAAGGATAACCATGTGACGAAGTAGATTCGAAAGCTAGATTGGACTCCAGTACATATCCAGCAGCTGCAACAGGTGGACAACAAATTCACCCGCACAGTCGAATTTTGGCTTAATAGTATTATGGCAGGATTTATCATAGAAATTGCAGTAGACATAGCAAAGTCATAGAGTGAAACTGAGCAAGAGTTCCTACGAGGACCTAGAGGAAGGTACATTCGATCCCTGTATACTTCTATCAAGATATTTCTATATAACAAATATGTAATGACAATACAATTAGACAGCTGGACTTCCCTATGTGCATGGGGGAAGGGGGGAAGCACTAACAAAGAGAGGAGGAATGGAAGGAGGGAAGGATAAATAGAAGGAGGAGGAGGAACCCTTGGACCCGATCTTGATGGATGATGACCAACTTAAGTGGATATTGGCGTCATCAAGAATGACGTGTAGTGGAGCACCTTACCATTATAAGGTGAATACCAAGAAGAGAGTCGTAACCGAGAGGGAGGGCTTGGAAAGTGATGAGGAAGAGGTAGAGGATCTCCGGGCTATGGAGCAGATTAAGAAAATCCTATGTGCCACTTATGAGAGGAAAACAAGAGGCCCAAGAGCAAGAGGAGAAGGAAGCCATCCCTTTCATATTAATGTTAGTGTGGAACCCATAAACCCATGTGCGACCAATACACCAAAGAGAACACCACCGTTTAGAAAACCAAAGTTCGAAGGAAGTCCGACAGCAGAAAGTACATCTACATAAGGAGAAACAACTGGAGGATCCAGTTCAGGCAACCTTAGTCAAGTATCTACACTGCGTAGAGGAGGGAGTAGCTCAGAATTTGGAATGGCAGGACAGGATCCTACTATCAGATTACCATAGTTTCAAGGAGAAGCAACAAAAGACCCTGAGAAGCATCTGTTCATTTGAGAAAAGATATGGGAAGAAAAGTAGATTACTAATGAAGACACCAAACTCATGCAGCTAGCGATCATGCTAAGAGACCGAGCACTAGACTGGTACATGATTCTAGACACGAACAATGTTCTCGGAATGAAAAGGACACTAGACGACATTAACAAACTATTGATAAATGATTTCCAGAAGCTGAGCTCATAGGATCAATACATGAATGAGATAATTCAAATAAGACAGAAACCAGGAGAATTGGTATGGGAGATTGATAAAAGATTCAAGTGATTAAAAGGAAAGTTAAAATACCTTATGACTGAGATGCAACATCGACACCTTTTTGTCAACTCACTACTCCCACACTTAAAATATCCATTACGACAATAGAATTTTCAGATGCAGGCAGAGAATCTATAGGTAGCCTTGCAATTGGAAGAGAATCAGTACCACCAGATGGACCCATCTATCAAAGAACTGAAAGAGGATCTGAAGAACTTAACATTTCGGTTGAACCAGAATAAGAACAAGGACAAACGAGAAGTCGTTTGGTGCACTACCTACAGGACGGAAGGACACCATAAGAATGAATTCCCAACATTCGCACAGTATATGGCGACAGGGATTCCATACCCACTACCACAGGGAGAATTATGGTGTGAAATATGCAAGAAAATAGGTCGTGACCCTTACCACTGCACGATGATGCAAAAATACCAAACAGTCCCAAAGAACTCATATTGCACCTTTTTCAAGTCAGTTGACCATGACGACAAAGATTGCAGAACTATGGAGCTGATGTGGGAAAGAAAATCAAACACATACAGGGTATAGGAAGAAATGATAACTCGACAAGTAGCACCATAGTTCACTCAATCCCCAGCCCCATACAACACCGCACAATAGCATTATAATATTGTGTCACAGTCATACAATAACGCACAGCCACGGTACAACCCAGCACAGCCCTAGTATAATGAGGGACCATAGTATAACACGTCGTGAGGTGATCATGAAACTTATAGAGGAGAAGGATGAGCTAGAGGAGGTTTTGGACACGATAGAGGACCAGTCACATGTCACAATTTCCAGCAACCAGGACAATATGCAGAGGAGTGTCCACTACCACCAAGGACTTGTATGTATTGTCATGCATTGGACCATGATATGGAGGAATGTCTGACATTACTTGTAAAGATACAGGAAAAAAGGAATCAAAATAACCAGAATGTTCATTGGATTTCAGTCGAAGCAAGGGATGACGGACGAAACATCAACATAGTCACTTGAGGAGGAANCTTGAGTTGTCATTGCAAATCTTATTTCTTGTAGTATATGTGGGTGGAGTAGCTGGTGCAGTGTAACCATCTACAACAGATTTCCAAACATCAAAACCAAGAGCCAATAGGTAGTTTTTCATTCTTATTTTCCAAAGAGAATAATAACCTTCTTTAAACAATGATGCTTTGTTGGAAGACACTCCCTCTTGTCGATCCATTTCTTCCAGGATCTACCTTCCAGTTATTAGACTGCGTTGAAGGTACTTTCTCTGATACCAATTGTTGGAAATACTGAAGGGGGGGGTGAATTAGTATTAAATTTTTAAACAATTAGTAATTACTTTGTTATTTTATTAATCATCACAATAGATCATTAATGGACTTGTATTTAAAATCAATTATATAAATATAATTAAAAAAAATTACAAGGCTTTATAAAGAATATTATGAGATTGTGAAGCACACCAATCCTCTTTAGAGCACCAACTCTTGGAGACACAAATCCCTTTATTCAAGGCACCAACCCTAGGAAGCACCAACTCCTTTGTTTCAGGGCACCAACCATAGGAATCACCAACTCCCTTGTGTTGGCACTAGGCCAAAGGGGAAAGAACAACGATCGAGGGAAAGAAAGTGTGCAGAAAACTGAAGTAACAAATGGAAAAAGAACAACACATGTGAATGCAAGAAAGCATGCACAAAGGAAAGCGACAGCTAGAGGAAGAACAACACGCACATGGGAGAAAGTACTAACATAAGAAGGGTTAGGTTTTTTGTAATATTTTGTAAAAAGATAAAGAGCCTGAAATGTATAAATATAGATATGAAAGTATCATATAGGGATGGTTGTTGTTATTATTGTTGTTGTTGAGGATTAGGCTTTGTTGTTATTTTAGTTCTATGAACTGATTTTGTAAGTTGTTGAGAAAAGAAGATACGAGGGAAGGTATATCTAAGGATTAGACCGTAGGCTGTAGAGCCTGGTGCGATCTAGTTCGCCTCACATAGATCTTACCCAGTTTTGTGGAGAATTGTAAGCGCATGGCACCAGGAATACAAAATTTCCATAATAAAAGAGCCAAGAGACAAATCTTTGTGGACATAGACCAGGAGGGGGTGAACCATGGTAATACTCATGTAATATGTTGAATGTATGCATGTCTCTTCTTTCTTTCAGCAATTAATGGGTAAGATTGATGAATGAGTTAGCACATTATTATGATTTTGTTTATGCTTTGTTGGAATTAAACTATGAAATATACATATGCAAGTTCAAGGGATAAGCAGTTTACCTTATAGCTCATGGTACCTGGATTTAGTCAAGAAACCCCTATCCCCTACTCTATCCAAGGTTGTAAACACCTAAGTCTTACAGTCACCCATTTAAATCCATCTCGGGTGAGACTGCGCAATACCTTCCGGGTGTTGTGTTGCCTTCTGGTTTACCAGGAGGGTCGCTAGTTTTAGAGGCCTTTTTGTAACCATGAATGACATGAACTCTATGTCAATAACTCAGAAAAACCAAGAAGGGAAATAGTAACCAACAAATGGTTATGTTTTCGTGTTAAGAGAAACAAGAGAGGACTCAGTAGATGAGATATAATGAATAAGAACCGAAGGAGTGGAACATAAGAGCAATGAGCCATTAGAAGGGAATGTTGAGACCTTGGAACCCCACGAGAGAAGAAATCAAGGGTTGGCTGAGAACTAAAGAGATAGAGTTTTCACAGAAAGACAATAGAAACCCCAAGATCACACTGTGTAAATACCTGGATAAATACATATATACAGATTTACACGAAATATTTTTCTATGATTTTCCGCATCTACTACAGGAGTGGATCTTAAGGTTAAAGGATAACCATGTGACGAAGTAGATTCGAAATCTATATTGGACTCCAATACATATCCAGCAGCTGCAACAGGTGGACAACAAATTCACCCGCACAGTTGAATTTTGGCTTAACAGTATTATGGCAGGCTTTATCATAGAAATTGCAGTAGACATAGCAAAGTCATACAGTGCAACTGAGAAAGCGTTCCTACGAGGACCTAGAGGAAGGTACATTCGATCCCTGTATACTTCTATCAAGATATTTCTATATAACAAATATGTAATGACAATACAATTAGACAGCTGGACTTCCCTATGTGCATGGGGGAAGGGGGGAAGCACTAACAAAGAGAGGAGGAATGGAAGGAGGGAAGGATAAATAGAAGGAGGAGGAGGAACCCTTGGACCCGATCTTGATGGATGATGACCAACTTAAGTGGATATTGGCGTCATCAAGAATGACGTGTAGTGGAGCACCTTACCATTATAAGGTGAATACCAAGAAGAGAGTCGTAACCGAGAGGGAGGGCTTGGAAAGTGATGAGGAAGAGGTAGAGGATCTCCGGGCTATGGAGCAGATTAAGAAAATCCTATGTGCCACTTATGAGAGGAAAACAAGAGGCCCAAGAGCAAGAGGAGAAGGAAGCCATCCCTTTCATATTAATGTTAGTGTGGAACCCATAAACCCATGTGCGACCAATACACCAAAGAGAACACCACCGTTTAGAAAACCAAAGTTCGAAGGAAGTCCGACAGCAGAAAGTACATCTACATAAGGAGAAACAACTGGAGGATCCAGTTCAGGCAACCTTAGTCAAGTATCTACACTGCGTAGAGGAGGGAGTAGCTCAGAATTTGGAATGGCAGGACAGGATCCTACTATCAGATTACCATAGTTTCAAGGAGAAGCAACAAAAGACCCTGAGAAGCATCTGTTCATTTGAGAAAAGATATGGGAAGAAAAGTAGATTACTAATGAAGACACCAAACTCATGCAGCTAGCGATCATGCTAAGAGACCGAGCACTAGACTGGTACATGATTCTAGACACGAACAATGTTCTCGGAATGAAAAGGACACTAGACGACATTAACAAACTATTGATAAATGATTTCCAGAAGCTGAGCTCATAGGATCAATACATGAATGAGATAATTCAAATAAGACAGAAACCAGGAGAATTGGTATGGGAGATTGATAAAAGATTCAAGTGATTAAAAGGAAAGTTAAAATACCTTATGACTGAGATGCAACATCGACACCTTTTTGTCAACTCACTACTCCCACACTTAAAATATCCATTACGACAATAGAATTTTCAGATGCAGGCAGAGAATCTATAGGTAGCCTTGCAATTGGAAGAGAATCAGTACCACCAGATGGACCCATCTATCAAAGAACTGAAAGAGGATCTGAAGAACTTAACATTTCGGTTGAACCAGAATAAGAACAAGGACAAACGAGAAGTCGTTTGGTGCACTACCTACAGGACGGAAGGACACCATAAGAATGAATTCCCAACATTCGCACAGTATATGGCGACAGGGATTCCATACCCACTACCACAGGGAGAATTATGGTGTGAAATATGCAAGAAAATAGGTCGTGACCCTTACCACTGCACGATGATGCAAAAATACCAAACAGTCCCAAAGAACTCATATTGCACCTTTTTCAAGTCAGTTGACCATGACGACAAAGATTGCAGAACTATGGAGCTGATGTGGGAAAGAAAATCAAACACATACAGGGTATAGGAAGAAATGATAACTCGACAAGTAGCACCATAGTTCACTCAATCCCCAGCCCCATACAACACCGCACAATAGCATTATAATATTGTGTCACAGTCATACAATAACGCACAGCCACGGTACAACCCAGCACAGCCCTAGTATAATGAGGGACCATAGTATAACACGTCGTGAGGTGATCATGAAACTTATAGAGGAGAAGGATGAGCTAGAGGAGGTTTTGGACACGATAGAGGACCAGTCACATGTCACAATTTCCAGCAACCAGGACAATATGCAGAGGAGTGTCCACTACCACCAAGGACTTGTATGTATTGTCATGCATTGGACCATGATATGGAGGAATGTCTGACATTACTTGTAAAGATACAGGAAAAAAGGAATCAAAATAACCAGAATGTTCATTGGATTTCAGTCGAAGCAAGGGATGACGGACGAAACATCAACATAGTCACTTGAGGAGGAACAAAAATAGGAAATGATGAAATTCGACAGGAACCAGCGCAGAACCAATGGGTAAAAAAGAATACTAACCCCAAGAATCAGTTCGATGCATATAAGGAGAAGGATATATTTACAAAAGCCCGACAAGAATTCTAGAAGGAGAACATTACATCGATTGCACAACAGAGCAAGGAAAATCTGGAATATGAAATGCCACCATCATTGGACCATACCAACAGAATACAACCCAATGAACAAGTAAGTACTATCAAATATTTTTTGCAATCATGCATCAAAATGTTAAGTGATCCTTCATATATCAAAATATTGCAAAACATCCTAGAAAAATGTAGCACCGAGATGGAACAGAAGCCAGAATTGAAAATTGTCAACCACCTACATACAAGAAGAAGAAAAAGTAGGGAATTTAGACTAAATTCTAACAATGGGGATTTCAATATGGGAGATGTTATACTAGATCTAGGATCTGAAGGGAATGTACTACCAAAAGCTACATAGAAATGCATGGGAGAACCTACACTGGGATACTCAATTGTTCAATTAAAGCTAGCAAATCAACATAGAGTCCTACCAATAGGTAGACTGAAAGGAGTGATGATAGATATGGATGGTGTGCACACTAAGGAATACTTTGAATTCATCGAAATAGTAGACGGCACAACACCTTACCCGACACTACTTGGTTTGGATTGGGTGTTCGAAAACTAGGCCATAATTAACTTAAAAACCAGAAAAATTACATTTGAGTCAGGGGACTACAGGGTCATAGCTCCACTCAACCCATCAAAAAGAGAGAGGTTCATAGAACCCACTTGTATGGATTTAGAAGAGATCATCCAGTTGTACAGAACAACTGCGCACGATGCGAACTATATAAACCCAACTGCAGATGGGGAAATCAGTTGGCGGAGCATTACTTCATGTACAACAGACTCAAACACCGGGTTAGAAAACTGGCAGCAAAGACTACATGAAGTATCCATGAGAAGGTGTGCCAAAATAGACCACACAGTAAAGTGGATTGGCATAGAAATCAGAGAACCACCCAATTTTCATGGGCTAAAGGATTTGGAAACTTTCTTGACACAATATCAAGATGAAGTATTAGAAAACCAGATATTTCTAACACTGGATTTAGCACTAAAGGATACACCCGCAAGATGGTGGGGTGCACACAAAGAGACTATCACAGATTGGTACCAATGTAAGCGATTACTATGCATAAGGTTTGATGTAGAACAGACAGGTAACAAACAATAAAAATATGACGGACTAGGCACACCAACAAAACACTTGGAGGCATGTAAAACGTTGTGGAAAATGACACCACCAGAGGAATGGTATCACCAATTCATTCATACTTTAGAGGGCATACCAGCAAAATGGTATACGGACCAGGAAATTCATAAAGGAGCTAAGATATGGGCGACACTCCAACAAAAATTTACCGTCACTTTCTCATTCGAGCATGAGAACCCCAACATAGACGTGGCCCTGAAATGAATCAAAAATGTCATATTCATTGAAGAACCAGAAGTAGAATCTATCACAGAGGTACAACAGAGGAATAAGCAGACCGTCAAGGATCTACTATCATGCTACCATGTACAGGAGGAAGCCCCAGATGAAGAAGATCCACGCAATATTCAGGTCGAATAAGTCAAAGGTGAGAGAGATGTGGAAGGACCACCCTTAGAGTCAGAGGTCATCGTTGCGCCAATCAAGATAAAGAAAGTTAACATAGGGACCATCGAGCAGACCAAAATTTGTCAGCATTAGATATTACTGGGATGAAAAGATGCTAGAAAGAATCAAAGAATTGTTGCGCGAATACAACGACCTTTTTCCCACAACCTTTACATAGATGAAAGGCATAGTTGGAGAATTAGTAGAAATGAAGATACCATTCAGGCCTGATGAGAGACCCATTAAACAATGACCATAAAGATTGAACCCCATATATAAACAGAAATTTAAAGATGAGATCGACAGGATGCTCGAGGTTGGCATCATTGAACCAGTCGAAGAATCAGAATGGATAAGCCTAATGGTAGTATAGAACACGAAACATGGAAGAGGGATCAGGATATGCGTCAACTTGAGGAAGTTGAATGATGCATGCCTACACGACCCATTCGCCACACCATTCATGGACAAAGTACTCGAGAACGTAGGATGCCATGAAGCCTACTCATTCACTAATGGATTCTCAAGATATTATCAGATTAATATAGCACAGGAGGAAAGACAAAAGACCACGTTCATGACAGAATGGGGATCTTATCAGTATACAGTCATGTCGTTCGGACTGAAGAATGCACCTGTGATATTTTCTAGAGTGGTCATCGCAACATTTAAGGAATTCATCCATCAATTCCTCGAAGTATACCTGGATGATTGGACGGTGTATAGCTTACTAAAAAACCATGTGGAAGTTTTACGACTGATGTTAGAACGATGTAGACAGTTCCAGATATCACTGAATATCNGTTCCTACGAGGACCTAGAGGAAGGTACATTCGATCCCTGTATACTTCTATCAAGATATTTCTATATAACAAATATGTAATGACAATACAATTAGACAGCTGGACTTCCCTATGTGCATGGGGGAAGGGGGGAAGCACTAACAAAGAGAGGAGGAATGGAAGGAGGGAAGGATAAATAGAAGGAGGAGGAGGAACCCTTGGACCCGATCTTGATGGATGATGACCAACTTAAGTGGATATTGGCGTCATCAAGAATGACGTGTAGTGGAGCACCTTACCATTATAAGGTGAATACCAAGAAGAGAGTCGTAACCGAGAGGGAGGGCTTGGAAAGTGATGAGGAAGAGGTAGAGGATCTCCGGGCTATGGAGCAGATTAAGAAAATCCTATGTGCCACTTATGAGAGGAAAACAAGAGGCCCAAGAGCAAGAGGAGAAGGAAGCCATCCCTTTCATATTAATGTTAGTGTGGAACCCATAAACCCATGTGCGACCAATACACCAAAGAGAACACCACCGTTTAGAAAACCAAAGTTCGAAGGAAGTCCGACAGCAGAAAGTACATCTACATAAGGAGAAACAACTGGAGGATCCAGTTCAGGCAACCTTAGTCAAGTATCTACACTGCGTAGAGGAGGGAGTAGCTCAGAATTTGGAATGGCAGGACAGGATCCTACTATCAGATTACCATAGTTTCAAGGAGAAGCAACAAAAGACCCTGAGAAGCATCTGTTCATTTGAGAAAAGATATGGGAAGAAAAGTAGATTACTAATGAAGACACCAAACTCATGCAGCTAGCGATCATGCTAAGAGACCGAGCACTAGACTGGTACATGATTCTAGACACGAACAATGTTCTCGGAATGAAAAGGACACTAGACGACATTAACAAACTATTGATAAATGATTTCCAGAAGCTGAGCTCATAGGATCAATACATGAATGAGATAATTCAAATAAGACAGAAACCAGGAGAATTGGTATGGGAGATTGATAAAAGATTCAAGTGATTAAAAGGAAAGTTAAAATACCTTATGACTGAGATGCAACATCGACACCTTTTTGTCAACTCACTACTCCCACACTTAAAATATCCATTACGACAATAGAATTTTCAGATGCAGGCAGAGAATCTATAGGTAGCCTTGCAATTGGAAGAGAATCAGTACCACCAGATGGACCCATCTATCAAAGAACTGAAAGAGGATCTGAAGAACTTAACATTTCGGTTGAACCAGAATAAGAACAAGGACAAACGAGAAGTCGTTTGGTGCACTACCTACAGGACGGAAGGACACCATAAGAATGAATTCCCAACATTCGCACAGTATATGGCGACAGGGATTCCATACCCACTACCACAGGGAGAATTATGGTGTGAAATATGCAAGAAAATAGGTCGTGACCCTTACCACTGCACGATGATGCAAAAATACCAAACAGTCCCAAAGAACTCATATTGCACCTTTTTCAAGTCAGTTGACCATGACGACAAAGATTGCAGAACTATGGAGCTGATGTGGGAAAGAAAATCAAACACATACAGGGTATAGGAAGAAATGATAACTCGACAAGTAGCACCATAGTTCACTCAATCCCCAGCCCCATACAACACCGCACAATAGCATTATAATATTGTGTCACAGTCATACAATAACGCACAGCCACGGTACAACCCAGCACAGCCCTAGTATAATGAGGGACCATAGTATAACACGTCGTGAGGTGATCATGAAACTTATAGAGGAGAAGGATGAGCTAGAGGAGGTTTTGGACACGATAGAGGACCAGTCACATGTCACAATTTCCAGCAACCAGGACAATATGCAGAGGAGTGTCCACTACCACCAAGGACTTGTATGTATTGTCATGCATTGGACCATGATATGGAGGAATGTCTGACATTACTTGTAAAGATACAGGAAAAAAGGAATCAAAATAACCAGAATGTTCATTGGATTTCAGTCGAAGCAAGGGATGACGGACGAAACATCAACATAGTCACTTGAGGAGGAATAAAAATAGGAAATGATGAAATTCGACAGGAACCAGCGCAGAACCAATGGGTAAACAAGAATACTAACCCCAAGAATCAGTTCGATGCATATAAGGAGAAGGATATATTTACAAAAGCCCGACAAGAATTCCAGAAGGAGAACATTACGTCGACTGCACAACAGAGCAAGGAAGATCTGGAATATGAAATGCCACCATCATTGGACCATACCAACAGAATACAACCCAATGAACAAGTAAGTACTATCAAATATTTTTTTCAATCATGCATCAAAATGTTAAGTGATCCTTCATCTATCAAAATATTGCAAAACATCCTAGAAAAATGTAGCACCGAGATGGAACAGAAGCCAGAATTGAAAATTGTCAACCACCTACATACAAGAAGAAGAAAAAGTAGGGAATTTAGACTAAATTCTAACAATGGGGATTTCAATATGGGAGATGTTATACTAGATCTAGGATCTGAAGGGAATGTACTACCAAAAGCTACATAGAAATGCATGGGAGAACCTACACTGGGATACTCAATTGTTCAATTAAAGCTAGCAAATCAACATAGAGTCCTACCAATAGGTAGACTGAAAGGAGTGATGATAGATATGGATGGTGTGCACACTAAGGAATACTTTGAATTCATCGAAATAGTAGACGGCACAACACCTTACCCGACACTACTTGGTTTGGATTGGGTGTTCGAAAACTAGGCCATAATTAACTTAAAAACCAGAAAAATTACATTTGAGTCAGGGGACTACAGGGTCATAGCTCCACTCAACCCATCAAAAAGAGAGAGGTTCATAGAACCCACTTGTATGGATTTAGAAGAGATCATCCAGTTGTACAGAACAACTGCGCACGATGCGAACTATATAAACCCAACTGCAGATGGGGAAATCAGTTGGCGGAGCATTACTTCATGTACAACAGACTCAAACACCGGGTTAGAAAACTGGCAGCAAAGACTACATGAAGTATCCATGAGAAGGTGTGCCAAAATAGACCACACAGTAAAGTGGATTGGCATAGAAATCAGAGAACCACCCAATTTTCATGGGCTAAAGGATTTGGAAACTTTCTTGACACAATATCAAGATGAAGTATTAGAAAACCAGATATTTCTAACACTGGATTTAGCACTAAAGGATACACCCGCAAGATGGTGGGGTGCACACAAAGAGACTATCACAGATTGGTACCAATGTAAGCGATTACTATGCATAAGGTTTGATGTAGAACAGACAGGTAACAAACAATAAAAATATGACGGACTAGGCACACCAACAAAACACTTGGAGGCATGTAAAACGTTGTGGAAAATGACACCACCAGAGGAATGGTATCACCAATTCATTCATACTTTAGAGGGCATACCAGCAAAATGGTATACGGACCAGGAAATTCATAAAGGAGCTAAGATATGGGCGACACTCCAACAAAAATTTACCGTCACTTTCTCATTCGAGCATGAGAACCCCAACATAGACGTGGCCCTGAAATGAATCAAAAATGTCATATTCATTGAAGAACCAGAAGTAGAATCTATCACAGAGGTACAACAGAGGAATAAGCAGACCGTCAAGGATCTACTATCATGCTACCATGTACAGGAGGAAGCCCCAGATGAAGAAGATCCACGCAATATTCAGGTCGAATAAGTCAAAGGTGAGAGAGATGTGGAAGGACCACCCTTAGAGTCAGAGGTCATCGTTGCGCCAATCAAGATAAAGAAAGTTAACATAGGGACCATCGAGCAGACCAAAATTTGTCAGCATTAGATATTACTGGGATGAAAAGATGCTAGAAAGAATCAAAGAATTGTTGCGCGAATACAACGACCTTTTTCCCACAACCTTTACATAGATGAAAGGCATAGTTGGAGAATTAGTAGAAATGAAGATACCATTCAGGCCTGATGAGAGACCCATTAAACAATGACCATAAAGATTGAACCCCATATATAAACAGAAATTTAAAGATGAGATCGACAGGATGCTCGAGGTTGGCATCATTGAACCAGTCGAAGAATCAGAATGGATAAGCCTAATGGTAGTATAGAACACGAAACATGGAAGAGGGATCAGGATATGCGTCAACTTGAGGAAGTTGAATGATGCATGCCTACACGACCCATTCGCCACACCATTCATGGACAAAGTACTCGAGAACGTAGGATGCCATGAAGCCTACTCATTCACTAATGGATTCTCAAGATATTATCAGATTAATATAGCACAGGAGGAAAGACAAAAGACCACGTTCATGACAGAATGGGGATCTTATCAGTATACAGTCATGTCGTTCGGACTGAAGAATGCACCTGTGATATTTTCTAGAGTGGTCATCGCAACATTTAAGGAATTCATCCATCAATTCCTCGAAGTATACCTGGATGATTGGACGGTGTATAGCTTACTAAAAAACCATGTGGAAGTTTTACGACTGATGTTAGAACGATGTAGACAGTTCCAGATATCACTGAATATCAAAAAATGCATATTTGGAACACCATTTGGGATACTATTGGGACACATAGTATGAAAACATGATTTTCTAGTGGATCCGACCAAAATCGCAGTCATTGTTAACCTACCAGCACCAAAAAAAGTCTTCCAACTAAGAGAAATGATAGGACAAACGGGATATTACAGGAAATTCATCAAAGGCTATGTGCAGATTATAGTGCCAATGGAAAAATTGTTAAGGAAGGATACAAAGTATCAATGGAACGACGAGTTCCAACATGGTCTGGATACCCTGAAGGAGAAGATGGTCACCACACCAATATTGGTATTTCCATATTGGGAGAAGACATTCCATGTACATTTAGATGCATCAGCGATAACACTTGGAGCTATCTTAGCACAACCAGGAGAAGAAGACTTGGATCACTCGATAGCAATCACAAGAAGAAAATTATCAGACTCAGAACAGAATTATAACATGACAGAAAGAGAAGGCCTATCTATGGTTTATGCACTACAGAAATAGAGAAATTACCTATTGGGAAAACACTTTAAGATGTTTACAGATCACTCAGCCCTAAAATACCTAGTCAACAAGCCAGTGTTGGGGGGGAGAATCTGTCAATGGTTATTGCTATTTCAAGAATTCAACTTTGAGGTAATTGTTAAACAAGGAAAACTGAATGCAGGACCTGACCACCTATCGAGGGTCACAAATGGAGAGGAACCAACGAATTTAGAAGACAACTTTCCAGATGCATAGCTATTCTTAGTACAGATTGTTGACGATTACTTCATAGATATCATCTAGTACTTGAGCACAGGTACTACACTGCAAGAATATATCATTGCATAGAAGAAGAACCTGGTAGTCCGCGCAGCCGACTATCAATTGATCGCAAAACATCTATACAATATGGGTGCAGATAGCATCTTACGAAGATACGTACTAGACCACGAACGACCAAGAATTTTAATAGAAGCCTGCGAGGGAATAGAAGGAGGGCATTATGTAGGAAAAGCTACCACATAGAAGGTACCATGCGCAGGATTATGGTGGCCAACAATCCACAGAGACTCGAAAGAGTATTTTCAGCAATGTGATGTCTGTCAAAGGGTAGGCAAACCCAACAGAAGGGACGAGATGCCACTACGACCGCAAGTGACACTTTAGGCATTCAACAAATGGGCGATAAACTTTGTGGGACCCATTAACCCACCAGCCAAAAAAGAATGGGGGTGAGATATATTATCACCACGACGAAATACCTAACAAGATGGGTGAAAGCTGCACCAGTAAAATATTGCAGCGCAGAGACATCTGCACACTTTCTGTTTGAATAGGTAATTACTAGATTTGGGTGCCCAAGAATTTTGATGAGCGACCAAGGAACGCACTTCATAAATAGCACCATCCGAGCAATGCTCAAAGAGTTTGAAGGTCATCACCAAAAAAGCACACTGTATCATCCACAGGCAAATGACACGGTAGAAGCCTTCAAAAAAATTCTAGAGAATGCCTTGACAAAGATATGTAACGTCAATAGGGACAATTAGGACCTCAAGGTACCAGCAGTGTTATGGGTGTATAGAACCACATGAAAAAAGATGACAGGCCACACACCATTCAAACTAGTCTATGGTTAAGAAGCAGTAGTGTCATTAGAATTTTTAATACTCAGTCTATGTGTCACAGCTATCACACACATGACAGAACGAGGCACAGTACAGGAAAGACTAAATTAGTTACTGTCGATGGAGGAAGACCGAATCTTGGTAGGATTCCACCAACAAGTACAGAAAACAAGAGACAAATCTTGGCACGACCACCACATAAAGACAAAGACATTCAAGGAAGGAGATCTAGTATTTATATACGACAGTAAATTGTTGCAGCACCTAGGAAAGCTGAGAATGCATTGGCTAGGACCATACGAGGTAAAATCTGTCACAGATAGAGGAGTTGTATAGATAAGAGATCTAGCAAGAGAAGACTTCATAGGAATGATCAATGGGAGTTGACTGAAGCTGTATAAGGACGGTCGACCACCCACCGCACAGTAAAAAAAAAAAACATGAAGCCAACAAGGGAAATGATAACAGCCATATCGAAAAAAGAAACAAGTAGGAAAAGGAAAGTCGGCAAAAGCAGGCAGACAGGATAGCATGAGGCGAAGTTAAATAAAGGAAATAACGGATGGGATGTCACATTAAACGTGCCAACTGGAGATGGAAGAGTAGGCATAATGGAAAGTACAAAACCATCACGGATGCATTGAACCCATAGTTATGGTGTATTAATCGCATGATGGATGAAGCTTCATGACAATCCCATACAACACACGAGCACAGAAGCAGTTAGTCTATTCACAAAAGGAGAATGGAAAAAGAGCAGCAATAGTTAGAATGAATAGAGTGAAACCACAGAGCTCACCGAAGCCATTCAAACGTAGAAAACATTCGACAGACACCATTATGGCACCACTAAAGCTCGTAGAACCAGGCCAGACAGCCAGATCAACTAGGGTTCAGACTAGGTCACGAGGACCACTGGAAGAAAATGAGCAGTAGCCACCAGAGATCATCAATATTGATGAAATCCCATCACCAGAGGAAATCCTAGTAGATTCCATACCAATACTACAGGAGATTTCACAACCACAAACATAGGCCATGGAACAAGATACACCAGAAGTGGTGCATGAGCCTTAGAAAAAAGAAGAAGAAACCCACCAGGAAATACCACCGGAACATACTGAAGCAACCGTGGAAGTGAACGGAATGGAACAACATCTGGGAGAAGAGGAGCAACCAGAAAAGATGCAAGCACCTGGCTTAGGTCACCCAGCCGAGGAGACCGCTGGAACTACCTGGGTGTGGCCAGAGTGGATGATAGGGGAATAGCCAGGATTTGTTGGAACTTTGAGCCAGCCAACATGACAGGAGGATCGAGTTCAGATATTGATCTCACCTTGAAGGAAACCAGCTACAGAGATTGTGCTACCTCACATACCAAAGGGAGTACAGGTGGATCTACAATTATTGGTTCACGTTGGGAAGCTCAAGTATTCCGACCATGATGTAGCAGATGAAACCAAATATCCAGAGCTTGCACCACATGTCTTTATGCAAAAAATAGTCTTGAACCAACTCGGTTAAACCATCACTCAGCCACACCAGTGGGCAATTGGACTAGAAAGAACAGGAATTCTAGGATTTTTGAAGATACCACACTTTGGCAGAGGCCAATATGCGTTGGCATGTATCAAGCAATTGTTAGTAATTATGCATGGAGGGGATGTATTATTGGACAAACCCGTCTCCATAACTATCGAACTTATCGCGTAGATAACATGCCTACCCACTTGGGGTATGGATCCCGCACTGATTATGGACGATAAGTCCAAGGAAAAAACATTGGAAAAAGAGATGAAGAAGAAATATGGCACTGACAGGGGAACAAAAGGCATTATAATCAAACAGATCAACAATGCCGCAACGCAATTTGGCGCAAATATCTTACCCTGCAAAGTGCTAAGAAAATTTCACAAAGATGAAGTATCAGCAGGAGTCATTGTTGTTGCAGCTTAGTGCGCAATAGGCACCTCCATGATTTGGGCACAATACCTATCAAACTTGTTCCAAGTAGAATGAAAAGATGCGCAGGATGCAGGTACAAAATTTCATTACTCATGGGTGATCACTCTCATAGCTTTCATGGGATGGCGAGAACCAGAACACGTCGTCTTTTGTACCACACCACATCCAGGAGGAGAAAGATATCGCGTCCTGAGATCCACGCCACTAGCCAAGCATAAGAGGGAGAGTGGAATCTTATTCGAAGCTTACCTATGGGAGATATAGGAAGCCATCAGTTGAGCATGGATAATAACACTAGAGGTTGTCGCATGATACAGGGGCATCGCTACATTCTGGGCTAGGCGACAAGCCATGTCGATACAACCAAGGTAGGATCCAAATAAATAATGGCTACAGATGCGCTACTGCATCACTGAGGGATATATCGACATGATCATCAATGAATGGCTTGATGAATGGAGGATTCCAACCATACCCAAAGAATTACTGGGACAAACAACAGAAGGAGGGGTTGCGCAAGAGGAAACTTAGACTCCACAAATCCTAGTACTCAAGAAATGAAGAACAGACCAAACCAAGTCGAATCAGGTAGATGATGGCTCAGAGCATCCAGGGACCTAGAAGGGGAGGAAACAAACCACTCAGTCGACCAATGGACAACAGAAACCAGTTGAGGGAGCATAGGAAACTGCATCAAACCCCGTCACATAGGAACCAGAGGGAACTAAGAGACCAACAGTACAATAAGCAGGTGCGCACAAGAAAATGAAGGAACAACGACAACCATCAGACTACACAATCATGGAGGAGGATGGAGAGATGATTTCTAGAATGCTCCAATACTGCCTCATAGAGGATTTTGATCATGTCACGCACCATAGGGATAAACTGCAGAAGGAACTGACAAAAATGGGACAGTTCCTTAAGAAATTTGGGGAAGCCCAGATCACGAGTAGCAGTAGAGGCATAGAGTCATCGATCACTTAGACCACAGAAAGGGTGGAGGTAGAATAACGTGACCCAATTCTTCCGATACCACATGCACATTCCACGGTCTACATAAAGCCTAGCATGCTGCGAATGGATGAAATTGTGGGACAGACACCACTGAAGGATTTGGATCATATCCAATTGGTCTTGACATGGATGCCATCAAGAGAATTATACAAACTATGGGTTAGCATCGACCACGAGATGCAATCGTGAGAACATAAAAACTTAGTCGAGATACAACAAGAAACAAAGAAGCGGGAAGCATTGGAAGAATTTTTTTGGAAACTTCCAACTACTGCGTAAGGAAATGAACTCCCAGTCGCAGAAAAGATCGACTAGATTGCACAGGCAATTGATCAATATCATAAGTTCGAGACTCTCTGCGGACATATTAGACCGACAACTCCACCAGCAGTGAAGGAGAAAAGGAAGCAAGAAGCCGCAATGAAACTGCAGGAGCTAGAAAAACAGGTCAGCACGACAATCAACTTGTTGGATAAAGCAGCGCAACTTTGGAAGAGGATCCACAAGTCCAATACTAGGACAAGGAGGAGGTGAGGATCAATGCAACAATCCAAGAACTCAAGTAGCGACAGAAGACCATTCCAATTCCAAAACAGGTCAAGGGAACGCAAAATTTGAAGAAGATACAGGCAGAACGTATCACTGCACAAACACAAAAATAGGAACGTCAGGCTCAAACACAACCGTTGCAGGAATGGGTAGCAGAAGTACTTGCACAGGTAGAAGAAGCCAAAAAATAGACAGCACAGACTCATCTAGAATGCACAAGACTAACGAGTGAGGAAGTAGGAGCTCAGACAGTTGACACCATCAAGGAGAAAGTTGTGCAGGCACTAACAAAAGCAGCAGAGTTGCAGGAACAATTCCAGATGATCACCAAGGAGATCGAGGAAGCACAGAGAAAATAGGTGACTCAGGACAAGTCACATGTCATTGTTGGGGGCCTGTTGGCACCAGGCCGAAGGGGAAAGAAGAATGATCGTGGGAAAGAAAGCGGGCAGAAAACTGAAGTAACAACTTGCAAAAGAACAACACGTGTGCATGCAAGAAAGCATGCAAAAAGGAAAGTGACGGCTGGAGGAAGAACAACACGTGCATGGGAGAAAGACCTAACATAAGAAGGGTTGGGGTTTTGGTAATATTTTGTAAAAGGATGAAGAGCCCGAAATGTATAAATATAGATACGAAAGTATCATATAGGGATGGTTGTTGTTATTATTGTTGTTGTTGAGGGTTAGGCTTTGTTGTTATTTTAGCTGTATGAACCAATTTTGTAAGCTATTGAGCAAAGAATATATGAGGGAAGTTATATCTGAGGATTAGACCGCAGGTTGTAGATCCTGGTGCGATCTAGTTAGCCTCACATAGATGTTACCCAATTTTTTGGAGAATTGTAAGCGCGTGGCACCAGGAATACAGAACTTCCATAATAAAATAGCCAAGAGCCAAATCTTTGTGGATGTAGCCCAGGAGGGTGTGAACCACAGTAATACTCGTGTAATATGTTGAATGTATTAATCTTTCAGCAATTAATGGGTAATCTTGACGAACGAGTTAGCACATTATTATGAATCTATTTATACTCTACTGGAATTAAACTATGAAATATATGTATGCAACTTCAAGGGATAAGTAGTTTACCTTACAAATCACGGTACCTATATTTAGTCAATAAACCCCTATCCCCTACTATGTCATAGGTTGTAAACGCCTGAGTTTTACAGTCACCCATTTAAATCTATCTCAGATGAGACTACATAGTACCTTTTGGGTGTTGTGTTGCCTTTTGGTTTACCAGGAGGGACGATAGTTTTAAAGGCCTTGTTGGAACACCAAATGACATGAACCCTGGGTCAATAATTCAGACAACCCAAGAAGGGAAATAGTGACCAACACCTTGTCTTTAGGAAACCAACCCTAGGAAGCACCAAGTCCCTTGTTTTTCAAGGCACCAACTCTAGGAATTATCAACTCCCTTGTTTTCACACTTTACTTAGTAAAGGATATGAATCCTTTCTTTCTCCTCCCTTCCACCCTCACTGCACAAGTATATTTAGCTTTCCTTATTGGATTCTTCTTCTGCTCTTTATCTTTTGATTTGGACTGCAGAGCCAATTTATTCTTCATCATTCTTTATTTATTATATAGTCTCCTAACTGGTGTGTGATTTGAAGGATTGTGTCTCTTTGTTTGAACCTTTGCACCTCTTAATTTAAATTAACAATAAACAATTGATTTTAAATTAAGAATACTTCAAATATTTTGTTGGTTTATATATCCCTTCATGCGTAAATAACCTTGAAGCAGCAATGAACTCATTTGGTGTCAATCTTTATCGAGTTACTCTATAGGCCATAAGTTGTTTACAAAAGATGAATTATTGTATGAGGCACTTCCTTCAATCCACTTGCCCTTGTGACCATGGGCTCAAAACCACGGGCTTATCCATTTCAAACGTTGTTCTGTTTAGTGCTTTTCTTCTTCTTCCCCTATTCTTCTACATGGGACCGTATTCAAATGTTCGAGGGCTTATTTACTTCTACCCCCTTTAGCTTCTTTACCCTATCACGTGACTGATGCTAGAACCAGGTTCTTTGGTACTTCGTCCTTTGAGACTTTCAACCTTTGCAATATTTTGATCCTCCCAGAGTAAATTTTGTCGGAGTGTGTATCAACACTTCCCTTCTTAATAACCTTCACATGTCTAGGAGCTAGGAATGTGGGCTTAGGAGAACAATAGCTCTCTCTTTCCGGGTATTCAACTATTCATGACTTTGGGACTCTGGGTTACTTGAACTCAGAAGTAGTTCAATCCCTCCAGAGGTTTACCTACCGGATAAGTCATAAAGTTGTGGTGACCACTTGTTGTCATTTTTTGAGTACTCCTTATGCTATCCTTCCATTGTACTCAATCGAATGATCAAGAATGCTCCTGGAGTAGATCAATGTTTAACGTTAATTTACTACTTCTCCCTTTGGAGATTTTAGTTGTTTGGGATTCCTTGTAATCCTGGAGTTATCAGTGACGGGCTGCCTATTCCTTCCCCTGTATGATCAGATGATCAAGAAATATTACGAAGGCTCTTAGATCAATGGCCAAATGTTAATTCATGACTTTATCCTTTGGCGCTTCAAGTAGTTTCATTGGTAGGAGAAGTTGGTTATCCTCGGAGGTTGTAATCCCAGACTGGCATGGCATGTTGATGTCACCTATGATGAAGTGGACCTGTAGTGGGTGTGCCACATATCACCCTGATTTGTGACTTTCACACACCTTATGTGCCATATGTATTTTGACACTTTTCATCATCTGATTGGGCCATGTTTCCTTTCTAACTAGGATTTTGAAATTTTGTTACTTTGTAGCTTTGAGAGTTTTGGCACTTTTATACCATCCTTCGATCATTGTAGAAGTGTCGAATAGATATATCACTGTATATCTTTCCTTGTCTTGATCAGATGACCTTTGTTTACTCTGGGACTTTGTTTCGAGATAGGATAAGTCCCAGAACAAGATTACACTAAAGAACCAATGTATCATTTTCCCATGATTGATGATCTGCTGGACCAGCTGCAACATGTCAAGTAATTCACTAAATTGGATTTGAAATTAGGATATCACTAGGTATAAGTCAAAGAAGAATATACTTGGAATAGTTCCTTCAAGACAAGGAAAGGGTTTTTAGGAGTGGTTGGTTATGTCATTCAATGTATGCAACACACTAGCTACATTTATGAGAATAATGAATGGTGTGTTATTCCCTTATCTAGATTTGTTTGTTATTGTCTATTTCGATGATATATTGGTTTATAGTGTTATCTGGGAAGAACGCATCTCACATCTTATGTATGTGTTAGAGACCCTAAAGAAGCACTAGTTGTTGGCCAATCTAAAAAAATGTGAGTTTTCTTAGTAGTCTTTGGTGTATCTAGGGTATGTTATCGGTGGAGGCAAGCTCAAGATATATCCTGCCAAAATGGAGGCCATCATGAAATGGCTAGTTTATACAATTGTCACTGAAGTTAGGAGATTTGTTGGGGAAGCATAGTACTTGAAAAAGTTCATAGCTTCATTTTTAGTAGTAGTTGCACCACTCCATGCCATAACAATGAGTGGTAATGGTTTCTAGTGGGGAAAGAATCAACAAAAGTATTTCGATGAGCTAAAAACAAAGATCATTCAAGCACCATTCTTCGCACTAGAAAACTTGCAGAAACCCTTCGAAGTGGAGATGGATGCAAGTGGGTATTCCATGGGAGTAGTCCTAATGCAGGGAGGAAGGCCTATATGTTATCATTCTGAAGTATTTCATGGGGAGGTCCTCAACTACCCTACCTATGATAAGGAAATATATGCCTTGGTGCAAGTTTTCAAAAAGAAGAAGCACTATCTAATGGGAAAGGAGACCATCATCCACACATTTCACCAACCGCTCCAATATTTGCAAGCTCAGAGTAAGTTACAACAAACCAGGCACTATAAATGGATGGGGTTCCTACAACAATTTCATTTGGCCATAAATTATAATAAGGGTAGCATAAACAAGTTGGAAGACATGCTTTCACGATCACCCACATCCAAGATTACATCTTTAGGAACTCTGATGCACATGGATATTTTTACCCATGATGCATACAGAGAGGCATGCATAGAAGATGAGGACTTCAAGGAGGTATTTTAGAAACTACAGGGACAAATTCATATAAAAGAAGGTGATAGCAAGGTTGACTATCATTTCCGGAATGATCTACTCTAAAAGCTTGAAAAGATTTGAGTTCCTAAAGGTGAACGATTGCAACTTGTCAGAGAGGCTCACACCTCCAAGGTTGCAGAACATTTTGGTGTTCGGAAGATAGTTTCCAAATCATAGAGGTATGTTTACTAGCATAGAATGCAAGAATATGTAGCATGGTATATTAGAGGATGTATACTTTGTTGTACCAGCAAGCCCATCACAGGAAGCAAGGTCTATACCATCCCTTACCTATACCCACTCGACCTTGGGAAATAATTTCCATGGATTTTGTGGGAGTGTTACCAACAACGAGGAAATGACATGACTATCTATTTGTGGTAGCTGATAGGTTCAACAAGATGTGCATTCTCATGCCTTTTAAAAAGACCATTAGCGGACAAGAAGCAACAAACAATTTCTTTGAATGAGTCTGAGTGCACTTTGGGATACTGAGCATCATCTCAAGAAGGGATACCATATTTCTCAGTGCATTTTGGACTACAATATGGGAGAATATGGGCACTAAGTGTAACAACCCTAGTTAAATAATTCTTAAAGGTTTATTAAGTTTAATCAACTTTCCTAATGTATATTAGTTAAATAATGATTATTTATTAATAATATTAATTAATGTTTAATGTATATTAATTAACTAATTAATTAATTAATTAACTCGTTAAATGTTTGGGTAACGAATTAAAGTTTAATAAATTTTAATTTATTAAAAGAAAACTTAACGTATTGAAGGATGGTTAGCATTGAATGGAGGGATAAGGTGGTTGGCATTGCATGGAGAGGCGGTGAATGGATGGGAAGATATGAGGGGGAAAAGACATTCGAGAGGGCACTTTTGATTTTGGGGGGGCAGGGAGAATTTATGGAGATCGGGAGATTGTATTAGGGCATTTTTCCAGGGGAAGGATTGAGAAAACTGCATCTTTTGGTTTTTGGCTTGAGGAAGTTGTTCAACTGTTATAGGGGAGCATCAGTTGCTGGGAGTTTTGGGCTCGAGGGCTAGGAAGACTTATGGAATCCTGGAGCTAGGGAGCCGGATAGGCTCTGTTCCTAGCTGGCTAGGA
>JZKD02S2392062.1:16503-29343 GCA_000966675.3 Picea glauca | reverse complement strand
TCAAGTCGCACAACCAAACGATGAATTCCAAGAGAGATAGCATCAACCAATAACTCAATAACGGCGCTATACTCTGCTATGTTGTTGGTTGCTCGCCCTAGACATACACCTTGTATTTGGTGATGAGTATAGGACTCTTATTCATCCTACCACTACAGTAGATACAAATCCCACACCTTCTCATTCTGTATGGAGGACTTCATCAAGACGCGATATCTATGAGCATTTTTAGTCCATTCGACAACCCTTTAATCCTCATGACCCTCATGTTGAAATTGGGCCATCCAGTCAAGCTATGAATCACCCCATCGATCAAGTCATTAACCCTACTATTATGTCAGCACAAGTCCATCCTAATGTTGGACTCATCACCTATAGTCATTCCCTGATCCAAATTTTATGAGCATAATGAAATGAATACAGATTATTAACAGGTGCTTAACACAAAATAACGGAGATATAGCAAAACTGGTTTTCTATTCAGTAACGAAATAAGATGAAACTGTAAAATGTAGTGAAAACAAGCTTGTTGGAATTGTGGCAGCTTATCTCTAAGAAGAGATGTGATGGCAGCGCGCATTCGCAAGAAACAGATTACAATGAGGCTATGAAGGCCTTTTTACAATAGTCAAGAATGCAAAAAACCCTAGACATCCAAAAACCTAACCCTAGGAGATGAAGCGCCAAAAGTCACGTGGGCCCCGTTTGGGTAAGTTAGTACATCAACTTCCCGGGGTTGTAACTTTTGCATACAATCTCCGTTTTAGGCGTGTGATAGCCCATTGGAAAGGTATCATCGAGGAGATTCATTTTGGGGGCTCAATAATTCCCTTATCTATGTTTTAGGATCTTGATCCTGAAAAAACCTTCATTTGGGCCCTCAAAATGGCCGTGGAAGTTAACACTGCTAAAAATAGTAAATTGCCAAAATTGTCAGTAAATTGTTTTGAGCCAGTTGGAAAAGGTGGGTGGCCACCGATATCCATATGGATCAATCCTCCATCCTTAGGAAGCAATGGTCTCCATTTCGTTGAGGTCCCCCATCAGATGAGGAAATTTCTGCTGAATTTGGCCTCGTGTGAGCCACTTGCCTTGGTGCAGGAGCTGCCCTGCTTTGATGACTCGATAAAGCTGGATCCTTTGTTTTCAAGTGCCCTTCATTTGTCTATCCACAATATGATCATTGGATGCCTATTGTATGCAGTTGGGGTTGAGCTCTGTTGGTGTCAGTTGTTCTGCTACTTCTGAGGTGTCCAATAATGGTGGGAAATAAGGGTGAAGGAGATCCACATTGAACACTGGGTGCAGGTCAAGGAAAGGAGGAATGTTGAGCTCAAAAGAATGATCCCCCACGGCATTAGTGATAGTGTATGACCCATAACGGAGTGGGTGACGCTTCCGATGGGGTCCTATAAGGCGTTCTTTCTGCAAGTGCAACCAAACTTTGTCACCCACCTGAAACTTATGTGGCACCTGATGTTGATCATGGCATTGTTTGTACTTGTCATTGGACTTCTGTAGAATATCCTGAACCTATTGGTGGATGTGATGGATCTTCTCAATGAAATGGGTGGCTTTGTCAGCTTCAGTTGGAGCAGCAAATGATTCAGTCGAGGTGACCGCAAGGGGAAGTGAAACATCTATGGGACCCAATGGTTGGAATCCCAACCCCACTTGAAAGGTGTTGTGGTCATTTGAGCTATGTAGGGTTCGGTGTTAGCTATGTTGGACATAAGGAAAGGCTCTCATCCCATGTGCAAAGGTGCTTTGAATTATACGTGTGAAGGATGTGTACAATCATTCGATTTACAACCTCGGTTTGGCCATCTGTCTGGGTGTGGAAGGTCGTGGATTTGGTGAGCTTGGTGTCCAACAGTGACTAGAGGCTCGACCAGAATGTGCTGAGAAATCGACTATCCTGATCTGAGACAACGGTTTGTGGGATTCCAAAATGTACCCAGTCTCGTTCAAAGAATATCTTGGCAGTGGCCTTTGTTGTGATGCTCTTCTTGTAGGCAACCAGAATCGTCATCTTAGAAAAACAATCAGCAACCACAAAAACACAGTCATTTCCCCGATTGGTGGATGGGAGGCCCGACATGTAGTCCATTGAGATGGATTCCCATGGCCTGTCAGGAGTAGGAAGAGGGGTGTATAGGCCCTTTTTATTAGTGGTTGGTTTGGAAATAGTGCAGGCAGTGCAGGACCTGATATACTTGCTGACATCTTGTTGAAGTTTCCTCTAGTAGAAATGTTTATGTAGCTTCGCTCACTCACTTGATGGAACACAGATATGGCCCAGATGACACAACAACCCATATTGAATATGGAAATTATCAACAATTTCATTTGCACCCAACATTTGGTAAATGGTGGCGAAGTCAAAGTCTATATCATAGAGTTGGGGGCATCCAGATGTCCCATGGCTGCAAGATTCTAGCACCGTGGTGAGTGCTGCAACTGGCGGTCTACGATTGGTGCTTCCTATTTTGTCTTGCGATTGGTGGTTCTTGTTTTATACTTGATGTTGTGGTGGAATTGTTGCAAGTATGTGGACCACTTTTGATGGCAGTCATTATGTAATTTTCCCTGTGTCTGCATGAACTACAGTGGCTTATGATCGGTGTGGATGATTGTCTCCTTCCCAAGAATGTAATTTCTACACTGGCGGCATGCTTGCACAATGGAGTGCATTTCTTTTTCATAAGTAGGGTACTTATGGACAGTATCTGACAGTGTCTCACTATGATAGGCCATGGGGTGGTTGTGCTGAGTGAGAACGACACCCATGGCATAGTCTGAAGCATATGTCTCGATATCAAAGGGATGATGTAGGTCTGGTAGTGAAAGTACTGGGGCTGAGCACAAGCGCTGCTTCAAATCATTGAATGCTTGTTGTTGGGACCATCCCCACGCAAATTTAGCCTTACCACCACCCGTTTTTATTTGGCCGAGGGCCCATGCAATATGGGAGAATCCCAACACGAACCTGTGGTAGAAATTGGCAAGGCCCAAGAAGCTCTGAAGCTCAGTGAGTGTTGTTGGGTTTGGCTAGTCACGGATAACTTGGATCTTGGATGGATCCACATGTACACCATGTTGATCAATGATGTAGCCTAGGTAATGGACCCTGTCCATGTCGAAGGAGAATTTTTCCAAGTTGGCGTATAGCTTGTGTTGTCGTAGGTTGTGCATAACCTGTTGAATATGATGCAAGTGTTCGACCCAAGTCTTACTGTAAATTGGAATTTCATCCATATACACCACTACAAAATTATTGGTGAATGGTTGTAGGATATTGTCCATCATCCTCATGAAAGTGGTTGGAGCATTTGTCAAACCAAAGGGCATGACCAACCATTCAAAAAGGCCTTCCTTTGACTTGAAGGTGGTTTTCCATACATTTGTTTGTTCTATCGGGACCTGGTGGTAGCCAGACTTCAAATCAATATTATTTAAGTATTTTCCCCCCATGAGTTGATCAAGGATCTCATCGATTCAGGGAATCAGGTACCGATTTCTGACTGTGATTTTATTTAGAGCCCAGTAATCAATACAGAGTCGCCAGGTTCCATCTTTCTTCTGTACCAGCACGATCAGGCTCCTGGAAGGTGATGAGCTACGATGGATGTGCCCCTTGTGGAGCAATTCTTGGATCTATCGCTTGATCTCCTCATTCTCTAACAAAGAGCGATGATAGACTGGCCCATTGGGCATTGGTGCGTCAAGGGTCAGATCGATGGGGTGCTTGACCTGGCAGTGCAGGGGTACCCCTGTAGGTGAGGAGAAGATATCCGAGTATTCTTCCACGACCTTATCTACTTGCTTTTGCTGTGTGGAGAGGTTGGTCGCAGAGACCCTAGATGTGGTTGTGATATTTCACTTATTCTAAGATTGAATCATGAAGAAGAAAAACTTTCCCGTCTGAGAGATGACCTTCCTACATTTCTTAGCAGAGATCAAGGAAATAACACTAGGTGGGACTACCTCGGGTATCCTGTACAATTTCCTATTCAAATTAATAATCACATGACGAGGCCTAGACTCATATACAGCATGACGTTTCCATAAATAAGGTTGGCCCAAAAGAACATCACAAACTTCGAGAGGAGAAAAATCACACAATACATCGTCTTTGAAGGGCTTGATGTCGTATGACAATCGACACTATTGGCTGACACGAAGATCACTTCCTTGGTGGAGCCATCCAATGGTGTAGGGTTTTGCATGACAAATTGTTGGTAGGGCCAACTGCTTGATGACCTTTGTTGAGATGTGGTTCTTCTGGATACCGCTATCAACGATGAACTGCAATGGGGTTCCTTTTACCCACATCTGTGAATGGAAGAGGCACTCTCCTTCTTCTGGATCGTCTGGTTCACTAGGCTAGAGCTTGGTGGTAGCAATGGTGGCACTAGGTTCCACATCAATGATATATCTTCCCTTCTCTAGTTCTGGATCAGAGTCAGAATCTGCATATAATTCAGAGGCTTTCACTTCAGCCACCAACAACTTCTTTCAGCGATAGTCAACAGTGTTATGCCAAGGGCTCTTATGGAAGTTGCACCACTTCTCGATATCTTTCTCTATCTTTCCACTATCCTTCTTTGCTTGCATCTTGGACTAGTTGTCCTGATACTGTCCATATTTTCTCTGTCCTTTTTTTGGTGGGTTGGGGCCGCCCTTTCCTAGATTTTGTTGTGAGGGGTTCCCAGGCCCAAATTGCCACATCTTTTGTTTGAGCTTCCACTCGAATTTGACGGCATATTGGTAGGCCGTGCCCAAGGATGAGATGTACAGAAATTCCATTTCGGTCTGGATGTATCTATGCAAAGAACCGTGATACTTTAGCACCAGATGTCGCTCTGAATCTTTGATACCCAATTTGGTGCGTAAGGTATGGAAGATATTTGTGAAATCTGGCACTTCTTGGTCTCTTTCGTACCGCAGTGTGGTCCATTTGGTATACATATCGTCATAACTTTCGACAGGGTAGTATTGTTCCTTAATAGCATCCTTGAAGGATTCCCAGGTGGTCATGACTGAAAATAATGAGGTTTCCTTTGTTTCCTTTTGCTCATAGAAAGTTTCCCACCAATCTTTGACATGGGGAACAACTTTGAGGAGTGAAAAAGTAATCTTTTCTCTATTCAAAAAGTTATGGATAGAAAAATACCCTTCTAGTAGATTCAACCACTTATCTACAACATCTGCGTCTATCTGACCTTCAAATATAGGAATATCGAAGTTTATTTGTACCTTGAATTGGGCGACGCCTCCGTTCGAAGAATATGCATTGCCTGTTGGTAGCCGCCGAAGGATTTGCACGAAACTATCCATCATCTCGTTCCTCTGTTGCGTGAGGGCTTCCTCAATCAACAGTTTGAAAGGATCTCCTGTCCCATCATATTTATTTTCTCCTACCATGGGAGGTCACTTGGGCATGTAAGAGATTTTGTCCTCAAGAGAAACAAGCTTGAGACCCAACTCTTTGTACTCTGACCTCATTGGGTACATGCATTAAGACGACAAGAAGCAGGCCACTCTGATACCATTGATCCAGATTTTATGAGAAGAACGAAATGAATACAAATTATTAACAGGTGCTTAACACAAAATAATAGAGATACAGTAAAACTCCAGTTTTCTATTCAATAACGAAATAAGCTGAAACTGTAAAATGCAGCGAAAACAAGCTTGTTGGAATGGTGGCGGCTTATCTCTGAGAAGAGATGTGACGACAACGCGCATTCACAAGAAAAAGATTGCAATGAGGATCTGAAGACATTTTTACAATAAGAAAGAATTCCAAAAACCCTAGACATCCAAAAACCTAACCCTAGGAGATGAAGCGCCAAAAGTCATGTGGGCCCTGTTTGGGTAAGTTAGTACATCAACTTCCCGGGGTCGTAACTTTTGCATACGATCTTCGTTTTAGGAGTTTGATATCCTGTTGGAAAGGTATCATCGAGGAGATTCATTTTGGGGTCTCAATAATTCCTTAGGATATCATTTAGGAGCTTGATACTGAGAAACCTTCATTTAGGCCCTCAATATGGCCCCGAAAGTTAAAACTGCTAAAAATAGTAAATTGCCAAAATTGTTAGAAAACTGTTTTGAGCCAGTTGGAAAAGGTGGGTGGCCACCGATATCCATATGGATCATTCCCAAGGAACTTCTATCCCTACCCCCACTTTTATAGACTTTCACTCTATAGCTCCACATGTTTCGCACGATCTTGCTGGGACATCTTTGCACCAGAGAATGAAGACCCTTGCCAGCCAAATACAACCAACTGGAGGGAAACCACCATCTAGCAAACCTATCCCTCCTAGAATACCACCATCCTATGGAGGGCCTACCCCTCCCTGGGGAGAACCCCCTTTTCATATTCTTCCCGTAGGGAAACCTCCCTTTGCTAGTCATACCCCGATCGTTAATCCACCACTAGCAGGGGGGAAACCTTCATTTGTTGGAAACCCTTCACAATCCTGGGGAGTATCTTCAGGAGGCACATTTATCTAGCCCCATGTTGGGGGGTACTCATATCATAACCTACAAGGAGGAGTATCAAATCCTGTTCCTTCTAGACCATCTTATGGACAACCTTATACGGGTGACATCCCAAACACCACCTGGAGTCCTCAAGGAAAAAAACCTTATCCTTCCCAAGGGTCTAATGTTTATCCTCCCCACAGGTATAATGTGCATCTACCTCCAGGATATACTTCTTACCCTCCTCAAGGGAAACATGTTTATCCTCCTTATGGGAAAACAAATCACTCGACCTATAATGCTCAAAACCCACTGGGTTATGAAAATGTTTCTCAGGCATCATTGAATCCTACTTATCCTGGCAAGAAACAACCATATGTAGGAGGATGTACTGGCTACAATTATCCACCTAACGTAGTTTATGGTCCTACTAGTGTTCCTATGCCACATCGATATCATCCGCAAGTTAATCGACAACTACCTTTCCTTGCAACTCTGGATATCCCTGACTTGTCTCAGTTAACCAATGATCATATTTTTCATTCACTGGTTTGGCTAGTTATTCCAGCTAAACTTCCTTCTGATATTCCAAAATTTGACAAAAAAACCTGGAGAAGATCCAAATAACCATGTGATGAATTTCCATTTGTGGTTTTCATTAAACTCCCTCATGGATGATTTTATACGTTTGCGTCTTTTCCAGCGAACACTTACGGGCTCTACAACAAAGTGGTATATTGAACTACCACGTGCTTCTTTTCATGATTTCAACTCCCTTGACATGTCTTTCCTCATGCACTTTCAACTACCTATTCGCTACGATATGGGTACTGAACTCTTGACCTCCCTCTGTCAAACTGAATATGTGCATATCTTTGACCATATTCATGAGTGGAGACAATGACGAAGGATGATCAAAGCAATCATTCCTGACCAATTTTTGGCAGAGTGGTTTACTAAATCACTTTTACCCCCGATCACTCATGATGTCTCTATGGGTGGTGTAGTCACCAAGGAAGAAACCATTTCTTGGGCTCAATACTTAGATTTGGTTTATTCACAATCTGGTACTTTGTATGAGTTGCTTCTGAATGTTGCTCGAGCTAATGCTGAACCATCGAAGCCGTCATCCTCATCTCATGCGGATGGTGTTATCGGTTTCGTCAAAACTCAATCTACTTCCCAATCAACCACACTCTCCTCTACCTCCACCCAAACTTAGATCTCTAAGGTGAATGTAGTTCAATCTGCCCCTTCACAACAATCCAGAGGTAAGAAGAAGGAAAAAAAAAATACTAATAACAATGAACAACCAAAAAATCAATCTCAAACACCTGCTACCAAAAAGAAACCAAAACAAAAACTAAAATTCCCATGTATCATTTGTGGTGACGATCACTACACTCGAGACTGTAAACATCATGGTGAAGTGGGCAAACTTTTCCAAGGAAATTTACAACCTACTATGCTTACTCAACCTTTTCCACAACAACAATCCATGGTTGCTCAAACCCCCTCTTGTAACACCCTGTTTCCCCCAGCTTGTAAATATAACTAGACTGGCCAAGAACTATGGAAAACTAATAAATGTGAATATGTGATGTAAATGGACCTTGAGGAAGAGGTCAATGAATGTGTATAACATTCTGAATTATTGCAGGGCTGCTAATGAGGGGATGTGCAAAATAGAGACCATGATGGTGGTGGAAGGCACCTGAAAAGGTGGCGTCAACTTCCACCGAGAATAAAATATCGTATTTGGACTCCACTGGCTCGGAGAACCAAAAGCGGCTCGCTGGCCCTGAAATTCAATGCCTTGCAGGCTAGTAGGTGGATGGCTTGATGAGGGATGGGATGGTAAACCGCCCATCCGTAGAGTCGTCAGGCCTGATCGGTGCGAGGGTAATCATGCCACACGCAACCTCGCGAGAGGATAAGGCGTATGGAAGAGACGATTGAAAGGGAAGACGCAAGGGGAACTCTGGCATTACACAGAGTGAGTGATAGCAGAGAGGAAGGATTGCAACCTTCGCTCCTGGTCACTGGCAGACAGAGAGAGGCAGTCTCAAAGCATCGTGGTCTCAGCTCGGGGGTGGCTAGTGGTAAATCCGTTGGGAGTCACTGAGCCTACGGTTGGGTGGAAACAAGCACCCCTCTCAGTAGTTTCTCCCACTTCTGGTGTTATTTCAGATAAGTATTTTATGTATTGCATCTTGAATTTCATACACTGATATATATATATATATATACTCACAACATTGTGAGATTGTGAACGATTTTAGTGTAAGAATGTCTGTGAATGTTTTGATAATAATTTATGGACATATTCTTGTAATAGTGGAAGCCATGCACGACTTACGTTGATAAAAATGAATCTAATCATGCCAAGGTTGAACTAAGTCAGGTATCCAGTCCGTTCTCGGGAATTTGTCTCCCTTATCTGTATCCAGGAATGCCCCGGAATAGACCTCTTCACGGAGATTCCCCCCTTCGAAAGGTTTACCAAGAACCTGGAAAAAGAGCGTGAATGTGCAAGTCTTAGCAACCCTGTGTGAAGAGGAATGACCCTCTTGAAATCCTGAAGTAGCAGCATAAGGATAAGTATTGATCAACGGATGAGATCCTGTCGGGGAACCTATTGTCATTCACGATCGTTAAATCGAAGGAATGAGCGAGGGCGTTAAATTTCCTTAACCCTTTTTCCTCTATCTTCGTGAATAGCGAGGAGATATGAGTAGTAGACCCCCAGGCTCCATGAGAGCATCTGGACCATTGATTTTTTTCCATGTCCAAAGAGCAGTAGAAAAGGGTGCGGCATCGGGATCGATCTGAATCGTCAGATCCGAACTAGAAATCCCGACAGTTGTTAGATATTTAGGGAGATAGACGAGGGTTAAGCCTCATGAATAGGGGAAAAACGGATCCGAGCCATCCATCCGAGGAGGACAGGTGGCAGAGATCCAAGGGTCTCGCGAACTCGGAGGTTCGCAAGGTAAGAGCCCAAAAGTTGGATGCTCTAATTCGCGAGTGGCGAAGCCACGAGAGGATCTGAGCCATCCATCCAAGGAGGATAGGTGGCAGAGATCCAAGGGTCTCGCGAACTCGGAGGTTCACAAGGTAAGAGCCCAAAAGTTGGATGCTCTAAGTCGCGAGTAGCGAAGCCACGAGAGGATCTGAGCCATCCATCCGAAGAGGACAGGTGGCAGAGATCTAGGGATCTCGTGAGCTCGGAGGTTCGCGGGGTAGAATTCCAAAATTTGGATTCTCCAAGTCACGAGTGGTGAAGCTACGAGAGGATCAGAGCCGTCCATCTGAGGAGGACAGGTGGCAGAGATCGAGAGATCTCGCGAACTTGGGAGTTCGCAGGGTGAACGCCCAAGTAGTTGGTGTTAAAAGTCGCGAGGCGCGAGGACGTGAAGCGACGAAGTGGCGAGAGGACTAGGAGTCGTCCATCTGAGGAGGACAGGTGGCAGAGATCGAGAGATCTCGCGAACTCGGAAGTTCGCAAGGTCAGAGCCCAAACATTGGTTACTCCAAGTCGCGAAGACGCGAGGAGCGAGGAAGGAAGGAGAGCCGTTGGATCTGGGTCGTAGGAGGATTTTTGTATCAGGAACCCTATTTCCTATCGCGCACTCGGGAGTTCGGAGGTCGAGTGGAGCCACTTTCAACATCAGAAGTTGCGAAGTGCCGAGTGCCGATGTTCGTGTGGATGTGTGGTAGAGCCATAAGGTGGGACCCACATGGTCGACAGGTGGACGCGCGTTGCCTGAAGATAGGAGACGACACTCCGTTGAATTCTCGCATCTCAGAGGTTCGCGGAATAGGAGGGTGAAAGCTCAATGGTTCAACCGGCGAGGTTGCAAGGTTGCGAGTAGAGAAGAACCTCCAAGGGAGGAGTTAACTCAGCGTTGACCTACCGCGTCTTGGGAGATCGCAATAGGAGAGCACAAGAGTTCGACTCACCAACTCACGAAGGTGCGAGTTGAGAGAGGTGCTGATGTTTAAGCCTAGCCTACGGTTACAGGTGGGGAGGGCGCTAAATAAGAAAGGAGATATACTCGTATCGCCATTCTACCTTCAAGATTGGACTCAATTGTATCGTTGAGTCGCGAAACACACAAAAAACAAAAAGGCGCCTGGTTTGTTTGGCCTGTGGTCCTAACCCACGATCACAGGGAGGTGAACAGAGAAGAACTAGCCTGCTCTAGACCCCGTAGGACTTCGGAGATTCTCCTCCTTGAGGAAGAACAAAATGTTTTGATTATAGGTAGTGGGTGTGTTACAAAGTGGTATCAAAGCATGGTTACAACACTCGGCCTGATTGGGCTCATGCACGAGTCGCGCATAAACCTTGTTCAAAACACTCCTATGAGGAGTAATCCCCTGACTTAACTATCTTACCCAGGATTAAGAACCTGGAAAATGAAAACCCGACTGTGTGTGCATGTGAAAGAGTTATGAATTTATGTGCCATTTATAAAAATGAATTTAACTCTTGACTAATAGTCAGTGTTTGTCTTTTCACTCAAGCGGACGATCAACCACGGGAATCTACAAACGTGGAGTATGGTGATTCACCAAGAGGTGGGAGAAGGCTCCCACAACAGAGATGAAGAGTCTGAAGAAAGAAGAGAAATAGGAACCCCTCCAGGCCTAGCTGAGACTGTGAGGAGTCTCATGGTCGAATTGCAAAGCTGCAAGGCCGATAATGAAAGGATGATGAAAGAACAAGAAAAGAAAACCAAAATTATTGCAGTTCTACTGCAGAGCTTATCCGACCTACAACGACAAATGCAGCATGTACCTGAGATGCAAAATCGTGGTCGTGTCAGTGGCCACACTGAGAGAAGCACATCCAGAAAGGTCCACCTCAGAGGTAAAGGACCAGTACCAGACGATTCCACTGAGAAGGAAGATGGTGATTCAGAAGACTCTTCCAGCAGCAGGACCAGTTCCTATTCTCAAAAGAAATGGAAGAAGCAAAAGACTTCCAAGAGTCATAAATTTGAAGAATTCATGAAGGCCAAACCTCCCTCCTTCGACGGCGAGATAAAGAAGGGAGAGGAAGCTGAAGCTTGGCTACTTGGACTAAAGAAATATTTCAAAGTCCATGATTTCTCAGAGAACTTGAAGGCCCGAGTGGCCACTTTCAATATGAATGGAAGGGCTTCCATCTGGTGGGAAGACATTAAGAATATGAAAGGGGTCCGCGAGGAGGACCTGTCTTGGAAACGGTTCGAGAAGTACTTCCGGAAGAAGTATTTGTCGGAAAGGTATTTCGACGAGAAAGCTAAAGAGTTTTACGAACTCAAACTAGGACAACTTACTATGGAGGAGTATGTCAACAAATTCCTTGAATTACTGAGATATGTACCCTACATCAAAGTAGAGAAGGCGAAGTCCCAACGCTTCATCAGTGGGCTACCCAAGGAATACCGGAACTGAATCAAATTCGACGAGCCAAAGACCTTAGAAGACACTATTCGAAAAGCAACATATTATCATGAACAATATGGACATCGGGAAGAGTCTCGTGGAGATTGGAAACAGAAGAGTGGTTCGAGATTTTCGAAAAAGGGGAGAAAATCCTCGGGATTTAAAAACTACAAGAAGAACCACAGAATGAACTTTCCAACCCGGAGTGTACTCCAACAGAACTTTCCCTCGGCGGACAGAAATAAAACTTCTAGACCTATACCAGTAAATACTGATAACCCAAAGAGAAAACCTTTGGAATGTTGGGATTGCAGAGGATATCATCTCCGGAGAGACTGTCCAATCCGACAACAGAACAGTCAGAAAATTTATAACATGCAGGAAGCTACCACGTTCAATGATGTGGCAAGGAGTGTGCCTCAGATCTATGCAGCCTTGGATAATAACCAAGCTGACCACCAAGCTTCAGTGGTGGAAATAGAAGGTATGATCTTCAACCATATGGTATCTATTTTGATTGACCCTGGTTCAAATTTGAGTTATATAGCCCTAAAACTGTTGATAAGTGTAAGCTACAGCCACAAAAGAAAACTAAACCATGGTTGGTACAGTTAGCCACTGGCACCAAAAGAAAGGTGGTAGAGGTCGTACCAGCCTGCCAATTAATGTTGGGTGAATTCCCCACCCAAGCAACCCTTAATGTATTACCCCTCGGATCATACGATTTGCTGATTGGTATGGACTGGTTGGCCGCCCATAAAGACAAACTGGATTGTTACTATCAAACCTTAGAATGTGTAAGTGAAGAAGGAAAAAGGATAACCCTTCAAGGGATCCGAAAATCGGTCTCGGTGAGACAAATATCAGCATTACAAATGAGGAAGTATTGTCGAAAGGGATGTCCCCTAT
>JZKD02S2392062.1:0-16493 GCA_000966675.3 Picea glauca | reverse complement strand
AGGGTCTCGCGAACTTGGAGGTTCGCAAGGTAAGAGCCCAAAAGTTGGATGCTCTAAGTCACGAGTGGCGAAGCCACGAGAGGATCTGAGCCGTCCATCCGAAGAGGATAGGTGGCAGAGATCCAGGGATCTCGTGAGCTCAGAGGCTCGCGGGGTAGAAGTCCAAAAGTTGGACGCTCCAAGTTGTGAGTGGCGAAGCTATGAGAGGATCAAAGCCATCCATCTGAGGAGGACAGGTGGCAGAGATCGAGAGATCTCGCGAACTCGGGAGTTCGCAGGGTGAACGCCCAAGTAGTTGGTGTTAAAAGTCGTGAGGCGCGAGGACACGAAGCAACGAAGTGGCGAGAGGACTAGGAGCCATCCATCTCAGGAGGACAGGTGGCAGAGATCAAGAGATCTCGTGAACTCAGAAGTTCACAGGGTGAGAGCCCAAACATTGGATACTCCAAGTCGCGAAGACGCGAGGAGCGAGGAAGGAAGAAGAGCCGTTGGATCGGGGTCGTAGGAGGATCGTTGGATTGGGAACCTTATCGCCTATCGTGCACTCGAGAGTTCGGAGGTCGAGTGGAGCCACTTTCGACATCAGAAGTTGCGAAGCACCGAGTGCCGAGGTTCGTGTGGACGCGTGGCAGAGCCATAAGGTGGGACACGCGTGGTTGACAGGTGGACACACATTGCCTGAAGATAGGAGACGACACTCCGTTGAATTATCGCATCTCGGAGGTTCACGAAATAGGAGGGTGAAAGCTCGACGGTTCAACCGGCGAGGTTGCGAGGTTACGAGTAGAGAAGAACCTCCAAGGGAGGAGTCAACTCAGCGTTGACCTACCGCGTCTCGGGAGATCGCAATAGGAGAGCACGCGAGTTCGACTCACCAACTCACGAAGGTGCGAGTTATGAGAGGCGCTGACGTTTAATCCTAGCCTACGGTTACAGGTGGGGAGGGCGCTAACTAAGAAAGGAGCTATACCCGTATCGCCATTATACCTTCAAGATTGGACTCGATTGTATCGCTGAGTCATGAAACACACACAAAAAAAAAGGCGCCCGGTTTGTTTGGCCTGTGGTCCTAACCCACAATCACAGGGAGGTGAACAGGGAAGAACTAGCCTGCTCTAGACCCCGTAGGACTTCAGGGATTATGCTCCTTGAGGAAGAACAAAATGTTTTGATTATAGGTAGTGGGTGTGTTACACCTCTCCTGGCGGTAGTTCTAGCCATTCTCATGATGAGGCTTTGAAAAGTTCCCATATTTATATGTTTAATGGGATTAATTTGACCACTTTCTCTAAGATGTACGACACACCAGCTAAACCTGACAAAGCCAAGGTCACTAACGGTTCTTTACCAGATCCATCAACATCCTCTGTTAGTCCTCCATGTGGACCACTTCAGACTGAGAAATCTTTGTTCGACTCTATATTACGCCCTCCTAAGAGCACTATTCGTAAATATACCTTTAATCCTAGTTCATGTGTCTCCCAGAACTACAACATTGTTGAAGATTTGGCTCAAGCACCGTGTGCTATGTCTACGTTAGAAGTTATACAACACTTCCCCAGTCAACGTAGAATGCTCTTGGTTGCTCTTGGCACTGTTGATCCTGAGTCGTCCAACAATATCATGTTTAACCTGGATAATTATACATCTCCACTCTCCCACCAACTTGCTTTCCAAATTGATGTTGTTGTTCACAATCAACAAATTCACCGATCCATCTTGGATGAGGGAGCCTCTACTTGTGTCATGTCTTTAGCATGTTGGAAAAGTCTAATACCACCCGCACTTAAAAAATCCCAAACGATGTTACATGCATTCGATGGGTGAGGTTTTCATCCCCATGGTATTTTACAGTCCCTTCCCATCCAGTTGGGTGGAAAAACCGTCACTGTTGAGGTCGAGGTGGTCGATGCTCCCCTCGATTACAACTTGTTACTTGGAAGAAGTTGTTTTTATGCTATGACTGTTGTTTCCTTGTTGGTGTTTTGATGTGCACAATTTCCTCATCTGGGAAAAATTTTCACTGTCGATCAGTTAGATTTCTGTACACTCAACGCTCGCACTCCTACTACCAACAATATTCCATTCTTGGGAGATCACAAGATCATGTATGAAAGCATTAGTGTTGGCTTGTTGAAATATTATAGCCTTATGGGTACCTTTCCTACACCACTTCCACCGACTACACATCATATTGCCACCATCGATATGATTCCGACCATGGCTTATCAATTTTTGGAATCATATGACCCTTGTATTGTACCTAGTCCCTTGGAATTCGATGTACTAGGTGACACCATGCCACTTAGTCCAGACGAAACATCACATGTTTCTATCCAATCCGCCTCTCCCTCCTCGGACGACCAACATCTTTTGGTACCTAACAATTATTCGATACCATTGTGGTTAAATTCCTTGTCATCTGCGATCAACTACATTTCCCCAATTTTTCTCTCTGATGAATCTATTATGGAAATGTTGAGCATTGATGAGATACCTAGGGATGATAACCATCATCGATCCTCTTTTCTTCCTCCTCATGAAGAACTTCGGGGAGATATACACTCTATCTTCCATCCTGATATTGATTTTCCATTGTCTCCCATGACTTCAATTTATGATGATTTGGATCTGATAGTTGACATGGTGATCTCCTCGGTAGGGCTATTAGAGCCTGATCTCCTTAACCCTGTCGCAGGGCTCGACATGTGTTCCTTCTGGAGTGATTTTCTTCCATCCAGTGAATATCTCTTGGAAGCCATGACCGATTTTTTTCCCTTGCCATGGTGTCCTTCTAAAGCGTTATTCTCTTGGAAGCCATGATCAAGGGGAGCCCACGAGCACAGTTTCTCTTCTCTGTGGCAAGATCGTTAAAAAATGAAATAGAGGCCATGAGCACAGTTTGTCTTCTTTGTGGAAAGATCATTAAAAAATGAAACAGAGGTCGTGAGCACAATTTCACTTCTCTATAGCAAGCTCGTTAAAAAATGAAACAATCACCTCTCTTGTCGAGTCAAGTCTTTCGTTAGGTTTCATATTTGAACCTTCATTTCATCCACCCTTATCCTTTTTCTCCATCTAGTAGAGAAATTGGTGACAACCTCAAAGTCGGTGAATGAATTAAAGCTTGGGAGGCATGTCTCCAGCCTTTGATGATCATTCTAGAGTAAATCCACTAGCTTTCAAGCTGGCGGCATACCGAGCTTAGTCTTTGATCTTTCACGTGCTCGTAAATACATGAGAATGCAACCAAGCAACCTTTTATCTCTTTTTCGAGCTCGCATGGATATACGAAAAAAGAACCCCTTGGAGTCGTCTTTAAGCTCTTTTCAGACTCTTTAAACATGAAAAGATTGTTGAGTGATCTTACTTCCTTTCCCACTCGTTAAAAGGTTTGAAAGGGCATCTTTCGAGTGATAATTTATCTTTTTTCGGCCTCGCGAGACTAAAATTATGAAAAAGGACAACATTGGAGTCGTCTTTAAGTTGTTTTCAAACTCTCTAAATATGAAAAACCACCGAGTTTACCTTCTCTGGACTCGTTAAATAATTACACATTGAAGGGCTCATATGAAACCAAACCCTTACTTCTTCCAGTTCTCTAAACAAAGGAAGAAGAACTTACTGAAGGTAAGTTATATCGAGAATGTGTTACCCTCCTCGAGCTCGTTAAATTAAAAAGAGGTACTCGTCTATCTGGATGGGGGGGAAATTGAAGGAAGAAAGCCAAACAGTTTTTGAGAACATTACTAGTAACTGTTACGGTCACCCTTGAACACGAAACTTTGTCTTTGCACGCATTTTAGTCCGTTGAACCTCTGCACTAAGCCAATCCTATGAGTTTCTTTTACTCCTTTGGGTCACCTAACGAAAGTCACAGCATCCACTACATCAATAAGTCTTGGTCCATGTCAAGTTTCTGTTGTTGTGCCTCAGTGTTCAAGAGAAGTATTTGCCTCGAGAGTCAACCATCACAAATATCCTGTTTCAATACCCATGTCAGCCCATGTTCATTTGATCTACCAATTACATCTCTATGTCAGTTTCATGTCATTGATGGGAGATACATCAAGGCCCTCCTTCAACAAGTCTATTCCTGTTGAATTCAACACAATATCTAGGAACTAGACTTAGAAACCAGTTAGTACCTTGGGACCTGCATGCCTCAATGGTAGGCTTCCTCATGTTTGATAGTGGGTTTACATCATTGACCCCTGATTGGGTGATTCCACATATGTTTGACTTCATCTCATCTATTCACATTCGCTAGAATGTACTAGGGTACCTTGGGAATCATTGACATCAATGACAATTTCCCTCGCGCTTGTTAACAGTTTACCTCATTGACCGGTAATCAAGTGGTTTCTACCATGTTCGACATCAGGACATCTATTCACATGGTTATATTTGTACTACATCAGGATCAGTAAGAAGACCTTGGGTTTAGTTTTCACTCTTATGCATACTTTTCCCAGGTTGCGAAGGATTTCTTTGGAACTATGGCACATATATTGTTACATAGATCCACTTTGTATTGGTCGTGGATGTGTCTTGTTGTCTCGTAGATCCACTGTGTATTCTTCGTGGCTACGATCATTTCAGGTCATGGGAGTATAGATCCACATTTTTTCTTCAGTGGCTATACCTTTTATCAATATAATTATGGATCCGTAGTGTATTTTATGGCGGCCATTTTTATCACTCAAGCATAGGTATGCCTACCTTGGATTTGAAACATGTCATAATATTTGTTTGATGGTTGTGTGCAGCTTTTTCCAACCTCTTTGCATCCATACCCTTGCTCGAAAAAGTCTACAATGTAATTCAGTCATCATTGTCTTTTGACTTCGCACTTTAGGGGTCAATCTGTTACACATCAAAATTACTTACTTCAATAGTGTCGCAAGTGTCGTCATTACAAGTGTTGTAAGTGTCGCATCGTGTCCACAACTGTCGCATCTTGACCACAAGTGTCGCAAGTGTCACAAAAATCATACTGCCATCACTCCTATGACGTGCCTCTAGCAACATCACAAGGACACTTAAGACACCTCAAAGACTAGTTGTGAAGAAGAGAAATCAATTGACAAGAAGTACAAACCTTTTCCCACTGAAAAAACCACTCAAATATCAAATTTGGAAGAGAACGCTCCCCTATGCACTGTTAGGGAGTGTTAACACTCCCTGTGCCTCTTTAGGGGAGTGCTAAAACGCTTTATGCCCCACTTTGGGGGAGTGCTCCCCTTTCTGAGCAAGTTTTGGTTTGTTGAGACAAATCAGGGAAGAATCCCCTCAATTTCTAAAGGTGGTTGGATTCGAATAGAAGGTCAAGGCATGATGTTAGGGAAGATCCACAACTGAAGGAGAGGAATCCTCAACTTATCCCAAAGATCTCTCAAGTGGTTGGGCCTCTCCAATGTTATATAAGGAGGCCTTCTAATGGTGAAAGGTAACAGAAAAGATTGGAGATATGAAACTTATGATCCCATAAGTGAGATGTTATCAAAGAATAATCAATGTAGATTACTTGAGCAAAGGGGTTGGACAAGGAGAGTTGGAAGAGGTTGTTGTACCTCCATCAAAGAATTGTAAGAACCTTTTACTTGTTCTCATTAATAATCAATGCTTGGCCTGTTTCTTTCAAATTTATGTTTGTTCCACATGAATTTGTCTTCAGTAAATAGATCTATATTTGAGCTAATCTCAATAGAATAGGAAGTTATGTGTATCTTTGTTTGTTCTACAGGACCTATCAAGGAGCTCAGCTTGGATCTTGCGAGGACAAATGTCATTAAGAAGGTACATATCCCTCTTCTTCATCTTTGTATATTAGCTTAATTAGATCTAAAAAGGATGTCAATGTCCATGTTAAGAACTTTCCTGTCTTGGCCTTAGGAGTCTAGAGACCAAGAGGGAATCCGCTTGTCCGGAGGAGGATTCACCTGTAACAATGTCTCTTCCACCTCTCTATCTCTAACCCCCCTCTTGGTCTTCCTCTCCCACCCTATCACAATCTCAAAAAATATATCTTTACCCCCTTCTCTCTTTACCTCTTTCATCTAACCATCGCTCTCTCACTCATTGTATACACGTTGGCCCTCGACCAAGTTTTGAGGGAACATTGGTCGGGTTTGACCACTTTTGTACTTCGACAGGTTGGTCGAAGATGGAGTGCCCAGAAGGAGCTGAGATCGTGGGATATCACTTATTTTGTGGACCCAACAAGGGGTTCATTAGGGGTTTTGTATTAGGGTTTTAGGATGTCGGCCCATGGGGTTACCCATGATTAGGCCTTATTATAAGGGATGTAAAAGTGTATATAGGAAGGAATGTAATGTAGAAGGGGGGTGTTCTTAGTGCAAGCAATGTAGTATGTATCTAAGTGCCTAAGTGCAAGCGGAAAGTAGGTCTAAGTTGCTTTGTGCAACAAAACATGTATGTAAGGCTCCGTACTTGAGAGAGAAGTTGGCTCTGTGCCTTGACCTAATTTTGGGAAGATGGATATGGCACTTAGTGCATAGATCACATGTCCAATGAGAATCTTGGATCTATGGCTTAGTGCACAAGAGAGAATGGATGTAATAGATTGAAGACTAATAAAGAAGAAGAATCCATTGGTGGGCATAGCCCCACACTGGGGTGAACCACGTAAATATTGTGTTGATGGTTTTCTTTGTGTTGTAATGTTTATGCTATGAATTTGCTTACTGCATTGAATGTTATGAATGATAGATAGATCCATGAATGTTTAATTCTTTGTATATGTTGAATGTGTTAGATCCGACTTATGATGTTAAGTGTGATGTGTATTTTTCATTATTAATACGTTGAACTGTACTCAGGGTTTGAGCTGCGATGTGAATGAATTAATATATATTGTTCCTAAGTACCCTACGAAGTGTTGTAATCACAGATCTGTGTCCCATCTTAGTTACAGACACATGAGTCCTGTAACCCCCTCTGCCTCTACCTCGGGTGAGACTTCACCTTCTTTGGAGGTGTTTCCGAAAGGGTCGGTAGTTAGGGGTTTTTTGGTGCGTTGTTGAAGCGTTGAACCCTGGGTCTGCCCCTGTGCCAAAAAATGGTTACTTTTTCGGGACCTGAAACTGTGATTGCTAGGAACTAAAGTAAAAGAAAAGAGAAGATTTTGTGCATAGATCTGCTGCTATAGTGCGCAGTATTCTACTTGACTTGTGAAGCTCTATTCTAAGAAAGAAACCCGATCCGAAGAAAAGAGGTAAGATATTGAAAGAGGTAAATATTTGTGGTTCGATAGAGTAAGATAAATGGATTTTTTTTTTCGAAAGAATGGATCTAGGTATGTTTGATAGATTTTGTCCTAGTCTGAAAGCTAGGGTACAGTTAGAAGAAAGAGTTTATATGAATAAATTTGATAGAAATAAAGAAAGATATGTTATTCTCATGCATAGAAAGAATTTTTAGACTAATGAATGGATGTAGGAACCTAGAAAGGATTTTTGGAGATTGCAGGTCCAACACTGTGATCCTAGTGCGTAGTACAGGAGAATCTAGGGAACTTACAAGAGAAAGAGAGAATTGACGTTATGTTATAACTGCAGAAGACCGAGACATCTTGCTAAAGAATTCCCTGGTATAGGTCCTATTTGTCTTTGTTGTAAAATTGTTGGTCATGAAGTTGAGGATTGTCCAAGAAGGATTGCTAAAGTTGAAAGAATGAACATGATTCAAGAGAATAAGAGCATGTTAGAAGATCATAAATAATCAGAGAAAGTTCATTCTGCATTAGAACAATTGAAAGAAATGATGAATGATCACAAAGATGTCAATTTACCAAAGATCATGAAAGAAAAACAACGCATAGATACAAGAATAGGATATTTCAACATAGATTGTTTCCTAGATGAGGAGACACAAGTGAATGTTTTGACAGAAAGCACTTGGGAAATCTTTGGGAAGCCTATTGTGATACCTTCATTGGGAAGAATAGGCTTGTTTAAAGGAAAAATAATAACCCTGTGTGGAAGAGATGCTAATATACGTGTTATCATCCATGGAACATCGACAGAAAAGGAATTTGAAGTTATTAAGTTTGTTGAGAACAAAGCCCCATTCCCTCTTTTGTTAGGAAAGAATTGGATTGAGAAAGATCAGATCAGAAGGAAATCAGAGGAAGAAGCTATAGAAAATAAAAATCAAGAACTAAGGGATTTCATAGCTAGAAGAATAGATTGACTGATAGAAGAACCAGAAGTTGAGTTGAAGCAACATAAGACCAAAGAGTTAGTTGTCAAGGTTGAAAGAATGCAAGAAGGTTTGAAGGACCTATCCATGCAAGCATAAAGTATATCCACCCAAGAAGTGGTAAGGGGTGGGATATTACTTCAAACCCTTTGAGAACACATCAGTAGCATGAATCTACCATGCTAGGAGAAGATAATAATAAGAATGGGAAGAGAAATCCAGAAACAGTTAGAGAGACTCGGATCATAGGAAAGAGGGAAAGGAAGCTCAGTAAGAAGAAGGTTACGTTGGAAAAGATATAAGAAGTTACAGATAATAGATGGAACATTTCACAGATTTGAACTTCACAGGAGGCAGGCTTGCAGGCTCTGAACCTCACTGGAACAACATAAGTGCGTAGAATGGGACTTCACCCTGGCGAAGCTATATGATCGTTGGAGGCGCCCTGACCATTAGAATGACGCTCCAAAACAAATAGGAAACACATTTATGGGTGGATAGATCGTCGTTAGACATTAAGACTGTGTCATAACAAACAGATTCACATTGATTGAGGCATTATTGTCTGTTGGAGGAATCCGTTACGACACTTGCTTACTTAACCCATCGAACACTGCATTGGGACCACTTTTTTCTACCCGTGATTATCTCAGACAAGAAACAAAGTGATTTTGTGTGTCGAGCTATGCTATCAGACCTCACCATCTTTTTTTTACCCCGATATCGATTCACCTACCCAGACTTATTTGTTCAAAGAGAGAATGTCGGTCGAACACACTGAGCTAGAGAAATCTGTCGAAGAAGTTGTGAAGAAGTTTATGGCTGATAAAGGCATGTCTGAAGGAATACAAGCATCATCGACCAGGGGATTGCAAGCTTCCCCCTTGAATGTACTTCATTCGAGCCGTGCCAAACCCACTACTGAGAAGCGAAGAAAGAAACACGACGATCTGGCTAACATGAAGTAGATCCCGTTGGTCTTGCCTGATTATATCCCACCCTTGGTTGGCACGGTCAACCGCAACAACATCCCACAACACTTCAAGTACACATTGATCACCACGTACATCTCGAAGTGGATATGCGTGGTTGGAAGCTAGTTGGGACTGATCCCATCTCTGAAGAACAACAATTTCAATCTCGACGATAGGAAGAACTACGCGATGCTCACATTGCATAGATACCTAATGAATATGACTAGGAAGAAGCCTCAAATAGTCTCCCAACTGTGGATAAAGGATCTCGCGCAGTCCATGATATTGAATGTCATGAATATTCCTCACTTTGGTCGACATCAAAAGGTTAATGCTTGCATTAAAATTCTCTTGTCATGCTATCATGGAGGATACATGTAGCTCGATAGGCACATTACTGTGGATCTGACATTGATCCACTGGATCACAGGACTAAGCATATAGGGACCCGACCCTCAACATTTCTACCCAGGTAAGGCTTCAAACTACTCCCTAGCATAGTGCATAAATGAGACATATGGAAAAGTTGAGAAGTAAAAGCGAGGCTATAGGGTAGCCTCCATTCAGGATGGCGCAATGCGCCTAGCTTGCCAACTCATAGCTGGCAAGCTTGTCAGAAAGAATATCCCCACACAGGTCACCGAGTTCATGGTGGACCTCGCAGGGAAGTGCGTGGAGGGGATGCAAATGAACTGGGTGATCTACCTCATCAACAAGCTCGAGAAATACTGTCGCAAAGTGCAGGATCAAGGATACGAGTTCCATTTTAGATGGTTTCTTGTGTTGATCACATTTGTCGCTTGGAAAATGTTGAAAGGAGCTACCTTCCCGGAGATTGAACCTTTGGAGCCATTGGTCGCGAAGTTATCCACTCTATGTTACACAAATGATATGTCCAAGCAGTGGCAGCCGATCATAGTGTTTCACGCCTACTACCAACAACTGAAGGTTTCCATAGAATCGGTCCCTCTCGTGACATCGCAAACCTTGCACCAATACTTTTGACCCTTGATTATGGAAGGAAGAAAAGAGTAAGGAATAAGAGAGAAGTACGAACTATGCAAAGGGAACATAAAGCGAGGAGGGGTCGAAGTGTTTAAAGAAGTAGAAAAGTAGGAGAGAAGTAAAGGAAAAGCTATCTGTTGGAAGAGAATACTGAGGAAGACAAAGCAACAAAGAAAAGGGATCATGGACAACTCAGCAAGCGGGAAAAGATATCAACGAGTGCTTTGGATCACTGCGTGAAAAAGGAGGAAGGACAGGCTGGTGAAGCCCTAAAAGCACAGGTCAAGTTGACCTAGGGTTTTGGCACCTAGGGTTTTCGATCTAGGGTTTTGACACCTAGAATTTGCTATGTAATGTATAAATAAAGGTCTAGAAAACCTGGGAGGGTTCGTTCTAGGTTGGTTTGTTGATACTATGGTTGTTGTTGTTCATTGTTGAGTATTGTCATAGAGATCAGTATTGAGATTGTATTGTAATATCTTCAGTTGGGTGCGAAGATCGACCCTGTAGTAGGGTGCCCAGGGAGGGGAGAGAGGAAGAGAAAGAGAGAGATATCTGGAAGCTAAATGCGTAGATAGAACTGTATGTTTCCATTTAGTATATCAAGAAACACAATTATGTGGACGTATCCCTAGGGAGAGGGTGAACCACGTATATCTTGTTGTTCTTTGTGATTGATGTTGTGTCTACAGTAGTGGATCTCTGGTTTGATAACACTATTGAATGGTACATTACTGAGTTTTCTATTGACAGAGTAGAATCATATAGTCAAGCAGAGAGGTATTTCTTTAAGGGACCTAGAGAAAAGTTCCTACACTTTTTAAATTTGAGGATTAATATGCTATTGCATGAGAATAATATTTTGAAGATACAATCAAGATAATGTTCAAGAATTCAGACAACGATAGTGACACAAAGGCTGGACACATGCACAGTGGCATACCATTCAGAGAGGTTAATCTTGTGAACCTATTTAAGAAAAACTACGGAGACAAGGGATTCTACAGTAGAGAAGAAGTAGATCTAATAGATGAAGAGTATTCAAAGTCCGCAAGAACAGAGGAAGTGGGATTTGAAGAACCTCGTCAAGGAGAACCAGAGACTTCAGGCACTGCGCCTACTTTTGAAGTAAGTAATATCACTCCTCCTGTTGTTTTAGCAACATTAAGTAACCAGAGTAACTAGAGCAGTCAGAGCAGTCAAAGCACTTTACAAGCAGTTTAGTACATAGTCAAGAAACCAAGGAAGATCTATGGAAAATGAGATGAGGTTACCCATCTTCAGAGGAGATGGATCTGAAGATCCTGATCAACACTGTTTCTTATGTGAAGCTTTATGGAGTATCAAACAAGTCATTGATGAAGTTGTTAAGAGAACTCAGTTTAGTACTACCTTGAGGGATCGCGCTCTGAACTGGTATATGAAGTTTTTTTTAGGACTTGGACAGCCTAAACCGCTGAATCAAATTAAGACTGCGTTGAGTGAAGAATTCAAGAAACCTAAGTTGGAGTCGCAGTGCATCACAGAGATGAAAGAAATCAAGCATAAGGTAACTGAGCTTGTTTGGGATTTTGATAAGAGTTTTAAGTCTCTAACAGGTCGGTTGAGTTTTTAGATTCTAGACGAACAAAATAAAGAATGGTTCATTGCTTCTCTCTTGCCACATATCAGAGTTTCTCTGATGCAATAGAAAATTTCTTCGCAGGATGAAGCTATGGAGATTTCCATGAAATCAGAAGAATCCCCTATAGGAGAATCCAATCTAGGTATGAGTCAAATATTGAATCAGTTAACCAATTTATCTTTACAGGTCAAAGATATGAAGAAAGATAAAGTAAAGGAGAAAAGAGAAGATATCTAGTGTATCAGATTTAAATCAAAGGGCCATGACAAAGAGCATTGACCCCTATTCCATTAATACTTGGCCTCTGGAGAACCGAGTCCTTTGAAGCAGGCTACTGTACCCTGGTGAGACGTATGTAGAACTATACATCGCCCTGGTGAATGTTATTATATGAAAAAATATTTCCAGACACCTACCAATATTTAATACACATTATGTAAGTCTGTGGGACATGATGAGAAGGATTGTAGGGATTATGATCTCTTGAATGAAATATCAAGGGATATATATAGAATTCAAGGAGAAACATAGAAAGAAGGAAATAATGCGCATTTCAACTCCCCAAGAAGAGGAAACTTCAACCCTTGTGGTGGATTCAGAGGAAGAGGACAAGGTGGAGGCATGGGCCGAGGTAGAGGTTAGATTATCTATTATAATTGCGCACAACCAGGTGATTTGGAAAGGGATTGCCAGAACCCTTGTACCACTTGTAACTATTGTAACTCTTTTGACCATGTCATCGAATATTGTCCAGTATTGTTTGCCAAACTCCAAGGGAGATGAGGAGGAAACCAACAAACATAGTTAATATCAACAAAACCTCACGGTGAAGACCCTAGAGTCATTTTTACTACTAGAGGAGGATCTATTACAAGAGAAGATAGAGTGACTCCAGGAAAGACTACAGAAGGATCAAGGATCAGAAGAGCTGCAAAGAAGGAACAATTATTTGATCCAAGGAGGGAGAGACATACTTTTGAAGATTCAAGGAAAGAATTTGTAGAAGAACCAACTTCTTCATCTAAGGCACAACCAGAAGTAAGGGAATGTGGAATTCCTCTGGCATTTGATCGGGCTGTTAGGAAAGGAAAAGAGGTAAGCAAGATTATGGAATTCTTATGTACTTGCATTAATTTTATTAAGGATGAAAGACCTGTATAAGAGCTACAATACTTGATAAGATAGTACGATATAGGAAGGTTAGATCCTTTGCTGAATAAAGCAGTACATAAAGTATATAGGAAGAGAAAAACAAACAAGGAATTACACCTTAGTGCTCAGATTGGATATTACGATGTGGACTATGTGGTCATGGACTTGGGATCAGAAGTAAATGTTATGACGAATTAGACTTGGGTACTGATGGGTAAACCTAGACTGATTTACTCTCCTATCAGGCTCAGGATGGCTAATCAGTAGGCGGTGAGCCGCTTTGGAAGACTAGAGAAATTTAATGTAGACATTGATGGGATAAGGACATTTGAAGATTTCGAAGTGATTGAAATTGTTGATGATAGTTTTCCATATCCTACGCTATTAGGAATTGATTGTGCTTTCAACAATTAGACTGTTGATGACCTAAAAAAGGGAAGAATGGCCTTTCAGGGTAATGGCCTTAAAGTCATCGCACCTCTGGACCCGGATAAAGGTCACAGATACACATAACCTATCAGGGAAGAAGACCAAGTGTATGAATTAGAGAACATCTACAAGCTGACAGAAATACAACATGATTACATTAATCCTACAATAGATAAAAATATCAGTTGGAGAAGTGAAAGTGCATGTTCATCAGATTCAGAAGAGGCATTAGAAAACCGACAGAATAGGATGTATGAAGTCTCCACAAGGAGATGTGCTAGATTGACCAGATAAGTTCATTGGATTGGTGCATAAGTAAGTAATCTTCCAACATTTTATGGTTTGAATCACGTAGAGACATTTCTAGCAGAATTTGAGAACATGGTACCAATACAACAAAGGATGTTGGCACTGGATGAGGCATTGAAAGCCACACCAACTAGATGGTGGGGAGCACATAAGAGGAACATCATGGAGTGGACACAGTGTCGCACCTTATTGGCAATGCACTTTTCAGACCAAGCAGAAGGATGTAAATTTTGTTACACAACCCAGAGTTTTCCTAAGGTCAGATGCCATGCAATTCATCCATTGTTAATTTATCAAGGTCCTTTATTTACTTCCAGTAGTTAGACTATTTCTAAAGGAACCGTCTCTGATACCAATTGTTGAGAAGACACTTATACTAAGAGGGGGGGGTGAATCAGTATAAGGGTATCTTTTTATTTTTAACATTCATACACCATAATAAACATAATGAATAAATCACAAAAATACAAAAACCAGAAGACACAATATTTAACGTGGAAACCCTTTCGAGAGGAAACCACAAAATCTTATTTTTATTAATCTATAGGCACCACCCTACAATTATAAATGTTTGTAGGCACCAAACTACTGGAGACACCAATCCCCACTGTTGTTCATAGGCACTGACCTATAGGAGACATTGATTGCCTCTGTTATTTGTAGGCACCAACCTACAAGAGACATTGATCACCTATGTTCTTTGTAGGCATCAACCTACATGCAACATCAATCCCCTCTATTATTTTTAGACACCGACCTACAGGGGACACCTATCCCCTTTTCTACTTTTGTCTTCACAAAATATTATCTTCCCTCTTTACTTCTTCCTTCGCCAGATCTGCTCTACACTTGATACTTCTTCTTTCTCTCTTCCTTCACCAGATCTTCTTGATTCTTATTCAATTTTTTCCTTAGACTTGCATTGTACTCACTTCTTCTACTTTCTCTCTTTATCTTTTGGTTTCTTATGATTTCACTTCTTCTTCATTGTGCTCACTACTTCTTCTTTCTCTCTTCAACTTTCACTTTCTTATGTTTTTGCTTCTTCTACATTGTGCTTGCTGCTTCATCTTCCTCTACCTCATATCTATACTCACTCCTTTTTTTGTTGCTGGATCTTTTTTCTAGATTGCAAGATCTGATATTCACCAATATTTATTCATCGCTCCTTGAATGATGTCCAATTGTCACACCTCAAATGGTATGCATAAGAATACTACATTTTTTACCCACACGCATATTTTATCATAACCCTCTTCTTTATTTATACTTTTCCATAAGCTTTATATCAAAATTCATGTTCTTTTGAAGAGTCGTGACTTTTATTAAATAATAATTGATTTCCCCCCCTTTTTAATTTGTTAATTCACTTTTTACCATACCATGGGTAAACTACCACCATGGTATGTAAATCCATGTGCAAAAACCATGTTCACTTTCACATTTACCCTTTTTAATCCATTTTCATGTTTACTTCACGTTTACGTAAACTCCACTTTCACCTTTACCTTTTTGTTTAATCCACTTTCATGTTTACTCCTCTTTTACATAAACTCTACTTCCACCTAACATTGCAACTTTGTTATTTATTAAAGTCATATTTACATTTAATCCACTTTCATTTTTACTCCATGTTTACATAAATTTTGTTTCCACTTAACTTTTACACACTTTTACTTATTAAAGTCACATTTATATTTGATCACTTACTAACCTTTGACATCAATGACAATATTTATTCAACAATCTCCCCCTTTATCATTGATGGCAACCCTATACTCAAAAACACATAATCCTCCAGAATTATCCCTTGTCTGCAACTCTCCCCTTATGTGTAGTTCTCCTCCCCTTCTCTCCAACTCTCCCTCTATCTATAATTATCCCCCTTTGACATCAATGGAAAAGGTATGCTCCCCTTGAGTTTTTCTTCTTTACTCACAAGATGGGAGGGATATAACTCATGGATTATGTCTAAGATATTTAGATGTTTTTCTAGGAAGGGGTGTGGTAAAAGTATTTGCAAAGTGTTTCATCTTGACACTTATTTCGACTACCTATTGTCTTAGAAGGTGATACTTGATGGGAATATGCTTTGTATTTTTCTACATAGTTTCTTTTGTTGTGCCACTACCCCTTAGACTATGTTTTCTCTTGTATTTTTCTGAAGTAGCTCCCCCTTTGAATGTATTATCTTTTCTTGTTGTAATTATTGATTCTTATTTGTTTTACCATCAGTTTCCTAAACTTATCATTTTGTTATTTATTAAGAAGTTGCCAAAGACTGGATAGATGTTTCACTATCATAGTATTGTTCTCTATTCACAACTGATAGAATTGGTTACCTTCAAATTTTTCTCACGATCTACTACATATTATCATGTCTCCATATGATTTGAATATTCAAACTGCTATGCGCCTTCATCACTTTTAAGGGATCTTTCACTGTCACAGGTAGGTTGTTGAAATGTCATAAAAAAACCCTCCATTTGTCCTCCAAAAACACTTTCCTGAACATGGTCAATGTTGGTCACAATGTATATAATATATATGTGGACTTGTCTTTTATTTTGTACAATATATACCTTAAACCATTCCACCTCCCAAATTTTGATACACTGCTCACAAAGGATTCTAAGGTTTGCTTGGAAAATGTGTAGAGTTGTCATCAAATTTAATTCTCAACTGTCAAAAAATCCTTCAAGGTCTGAACAAGGAATGTTCAAAATACTAAATAAAAATTATATGCATGCTTCCTAGAATATAATGTCCTCCACTTG
>JZKD02S2392040.1:13014-29345 GCA_000966675.3 Picea glauca | reverse complement strand
TAAATAGAATTAATTATACTGTTAAGTGAAAACGTTACAGCTGGAGGAAATTTAATGCGCCCAAACCTGCCGATAAAATGCCGAGAACATAGTAAATCGATTTTCAAATTAAAGCGCCTTCACTGTTTATTCATTTTATTTAACTGCTTATAAATCGATTTTTAAAATTTAAGGGCATTCAAAGTTTATTCAATTTATTTAGTTGCTTATAAATCGATTTTTAAATTCAGTGCTTTCAGTGTTCATTCAATTATTTATTTGCTTATGAATCTTGCTTATGAATCGATTTCCAATTTAATGTGTTGTCGATGTTTACTTAATTTATTTAAATGCTTCTTGCGAACGCTCATAGGTTAGAGTGAGGGTTTCTAAGGTCATAGAGTTAAAGTGCTCATCTCAAGGTCTAATGTTTACTTGAGGGCTACTTTCGGCAGATGTGCAATGATAGGATTGCCTTAATTTAAATTGAGATTTTACTATCTTTAATTGAATCATTTTATGGAATGTCGATAGGACCTTGTAATGTTAAGCGTGTGTTGCGGCAGTGTTAATACTGTTAAGTGAAAGCGTTAATCCTAGTAGAACCACCTTGATAAGAATTAGTTAATGCGATAAGGTATTATTAATGGCAATAGTTCAATGGATAAATTATATTATTTAAAAGATATATTAGTGCCGAAGGAATTGCAATGGTAAGTTCCTAATTAATCGCATGGGTTTAATTGAGTAATTATATTTTTGGAAATGAAAATGTGGGCCTTAAAACATTGTTACTTTTTGTATGTTGTCATTCCAGTTTTGATGTTCATTGATTTTTTTTTATGGATGTTAATTTTAATGTCATCTTTAATTTCTAATACCTTTAAACATGGTCTTGTCTAAGCATTGTTATTCTTTATGTGGTCAAATTAATTATGATGTTACAGGGTTGTTTTAAAATATGATGTTATTATGAGGCCTTCTTAAATGCTATTACTTTTAAACACTATCCTGTTTAGACCTTGTTATTTATATGGTGACATGTTAGTTTAAGGGCCGTAGTAATTTTAGTAATTGAATGTTCATGTTGTTAGAATGGAAAGAATACGTATTAGTTTAATGCATTAGTAATATCATTAAGTGAATATTAATGTCGGGAGACTGCAATGATAAGGAATGGTTTAATTGCAATAGTACTATTATTAATTGAATGTAAATGTGGTTGAATTGCGATGGGAGTAATGTGTAATGGCAATGTTAATAAGGATGCCTTAGTGGCCTTGTTAAATTCGTTATATGAATGTTCATGTCAATGCTTAGATTGAAATGATATTATTGGCCTAAGTTAAAGTTTTGGATGTACCCTAGGATATGGTCCTTGTCTGTTAATATTTGTATTAGAACTTCGGTCTTGGTCGAAGTCTTCGGGTCCCCTGGGAGGTGGGTCGAGTGAGTACTCCTGACTGTGTCTCCTGTAAAGGTCGTGTCGTCCTTGATCTCGTAGTACTGGGTGTTGTAATGTGTAGTCGGTCTGTGTCGGGCGGGATATAGACTCCTCTTGCAGCTTAGTATGTATGTCTGTGCGTAATCTGGTGGAAGGAATCCGGTGCCGTATCAAGAGTCTCGTGCTGTTTAAAGGCACAGTTCCACTCTTGCGACACCTTCTGAGCCGTATCAGTAGTCTCGGGCTATTTAAAGGCACAGTTCTACTACTGCGACTCTACTGACGGGTTCTTTCGAGTCGGTGACAGTACTGTGCCTATCCCCTGGTGTCTGTCTCTGCCTATAGCTTTTAGTTGCCACCTCCTGTTCGGGGCGTTTACTTCTTGTTGTCGTTATGACAGGTCAGGTCGTCTCGATGTGTTCGTCTTACTTGTGTCCCGTTGGGGTGAGTGTTGACATAGAGTCGAGGGGGTTGTTTTCTTCTCCACACGCTCACACACTTTTAAAAAAAAAAAAAAAATCACCTGTCGACTGAGTAGTTGTCCTTAGCTAAGAGGGTTGTTACAGAGGTAGTGATCAACACTTTGGATGGAGATGAAGGTAGGGCATCGACACCCCCTGAGGATCCACTGTGTGCTCTGGTCAGTACTAGTAGCATTCACTGCGAACTCAAGAAGGCCGAATTTCTCAAGTTCTTTGGTGCCCAAGACAGTGTAGTCATCGAGGCATGGTTGGACAATATAGAGATATGTTTTTCACTTCACAACTATACCTCCAACATGAAGGTCTTCATGGCAGTCTTTCAACTGAAGGGGAGCGCTCATGGAAGATGCTCTTGCCACAATTGAACATGGTCTTCGAAGATGTGTCATGGTAATTGTTCAAGGAATGGTTCCAAGAGAGGTACCTATCGAAGGAATTCATTGGGAGTCATCTCAATGAGTTAAATGCCTTGAGATAGGGCGATCATACAGTGCCTAAGTAGGAGGCTCGTTTTATGGAGTTGCTTCGGTATGCTCCAGACCTGAATACTAAGAAACTTAAGGACAAAAAGTTCTTGTTTGGCCTTATTGTCAACATTCGTAAAAAGGTTAGGATTATGATACCTCATACGTTCAATGATGTTATTCAAAAGGCCCTCATAGTAGAGGAGGATCTTACCAGTCAAGGTCAGAGTAGGACTCCGATGAGACTAGCAGAGAAAGTGTCAAAGGGTGCACAACAGCATCAATATCCACCTACAAAGTCACCAGGATACTATGAATTTGAGAGAGGATCCACTTTCACTACAACTCGATGACTAGTGTCATAGAAACATACTCCTTATCAAGGACCACAAGACCAACAACAGCATTGACCATTGCAAGAATAGTTTAGGCCTCTTCAACAGAACAAACCAAGATTCCAGGCCAGTGGGGCTTCATCTTCTACTTCAGGTACCAGGAATACTTGACCAAAAAGGGGTGTTGTACATGTGGGGAGCCACATTACCAACGCGAATTCCCAGTGGAGAGGACTAGGGAATCCATATCCGTTGGACCCACTACCATGGGAGATTTGGGCAAAAGGCCCATTGAATTAATGCAACGATGAATAACCATCAGGAAGAGCACCAGTTGACTTTGCTCGAGATGTCAGCTACCATAGTTGACCATACCCTTAGTATTTTGATAGATCCAGGTGCTAGAAAGAGTTTCATTTCTGGAGCAATGCTAAAAAGAATAAAGGTAAAGGAAATCGAACAAGATGAGTTTAGGTTTCTAGAAATGGCTTTAGGATCCAAAATAAAGGTTGGAGGGAGGGATATGGGATGTATCCTTAACCTGGGAGAGTTTGTCCCCGGGGCCAACCTGTACGTCATGATCTTAGCATATTATGACGTCACGATTAGTATGGATTGGTTGGAATCGCATGAGGTGATACTCAACTATAAGATGAAACATTTGATTTTGGTTGATGATGAGGGGCATACACGCATGATTGTAGGTCGAAACAAGGGAGTTTTCTTGAGGCTCATCTCTTGCTTGGAGATACAGAAGAGCATGCGAAAGGGATGTAAGCTTTATGCTATCCTTGCATTAAATGAGAAGGGAGTAGCGGAAGGTCTAGAACACCTTCCAGTGGTGAGAGAGTTTGCAAATGTATTCCCTAAGGAGTTACCTAGGATGTCATTGAAGAGGGAGTTGGAATTTATCATAGACCTAGAATCGGGGACTAAACCAATAGAAAAAGCTCCTTATTGAATGTCGACCTTGGAGTTACAAGAATTGAAAATGCAACTGAACAAGTTGTTGGACCTAGGACTTATATGTCCAAGTGTGTCACCATGGGGTGTGCCTGTTATTTTCATACAAAAGAAGGATGGGTCATGGAGACTCTACATTGACTATCGTCAATTGAATAAGGAAATGATCAACAATTAATACCTATTTCCAAGGATTGATGATATGTTCTATCATATGAAAGGCATGATGGTGTTTTCAAAGATCGAATTGTGATTAGGGTGTCACTAAGTATGGATCAAGGAGGAGGCTCAAGGAAATGTTGAAAATGACAATGATAATGAAGGTCCTTGACATGGATGCAGACTTTTTGGTATCCACTAACGCATCCAAGGAAGTATTAGGTGGATTCTTGATGCAAGATGGTCAATTGATCACTCACATATTGAGGACATTGAGAAAGCATGAGGAGAACTATGAAACACATGATTTCAATTTGTTAGCCATTATTTATGCCTTGAGTGTTTGGATACACTACCTTATTGAACAAAAATTCGAACTAAAAATGGACCACTGTGGACTACAACACATCTTTACACAAAGTGGCTTGAACACACGACAACGATGTTGGTCAGAATTTCTAGCGAGTATGATTTCGATATTACTTACATAAAAGGAAAAATGAACCAAGTGGTCTATGCATTGAGCAGGAGCCCACACATATTTTCGGTGTTACCTCTTCAGATGAATCTACGTGAAAATATTCTAACCTTGCAATGCAACGATGACTGGTGCAAAGAGGTCAACGATTTTATTGACAAAACACCATGATGGTACTAATATTTTAAGGATTTATGTTGGATGACGACTAATTATTGATATTTAAAAACATAATTTACATACCACTGAACGACAAGTTGAGGAGTTTGATCCTAAACAAGGCTCACAGAAAAATATACATGGCTCATCCTGGAGTCACGAACATGAGGGAAGACCTTAAACACTTATTCTTCTGGAAAGGAATGAAGGGAGACATAGTCAACTACATGGAAATATTTCTAGAATGTTAGCAGGTGAAGGATAAACATAGACATCCAATAGGATTACTACAGCCACACACTATTCTGGAATCAAAATGGGAGTCCATTTTGATGTATTTCATTATTGGATTGCCATTGATGGCAAGGAGACATGACTCGATATTTTTGGTAGTCGACACTCTGACGAAGAGTGCTCAGTTTATTCCTATGTGTACGACATATCAGGGACCTGACATAGATATATTTTTCCTCGGTCATATTGTGAGGCTCCATGGCATGCCTAAGAGGATTATATCTAATCAAGGATCAGTGTTTACTAGATGATTTTGGACTAGTTTCCAAGAGGCCTCGAGAAAAAAAAATAACTTTAGTACTGTGTATCTCTAGGAGACAGACAGTGAGACTGAACGAAAAAAACATATCTTGAAGGACATGTTGTGCATGTACGTGACAGACCAACAAAAGCATTGGGAAGAATTTTTTCCACTGGTATAATTAACATATAATAAAAGTTATCAAAGCACCATTAATATGGTGCCTTTCATGTTTCTTTACGGGTGACCATGTCAGACGCCTTTGATTTGGTATCAGCTTGAGGATAGGGTCTTGGTGGGGCCATAAGGGCTCCAAGAAATGGAAGATCAAATGCAAACAATAAGAAAAAGGATCAAAGAAGCACATGATCAATAGAAGATTTATGTCAATGCGCACTGTGTCAACTGTAGTTACGAAGTTGGCGATCGAGTCTTCTTGTTGGTGAAACAAAAAAGGAGTTCGATCAAGTTTGGAATGAGTGCTAAACTCTCTCCTAGGTTCATGGAACCTTTCGATATTCTGGAAAAGAGGGGACTTGTGTCCTACTGAATAGCCTTGCCTGATTCTTTGAGGTGTATGCATGATGTTTTTCATGTATCTATTTTGAGACATTATATTAGTGATCCTACACATGTTATTACCATGATTTCCTGGCAGGTATTTGATGAGGGTTCCCGCACGACAGAGCCAATCCACATCCTGGACCATCACATTTGATATCTATGGTGTCGAATAGTAGATCAAGTCAAGGTCTAGTTGGACAACTATAGACCGCACTAGGCGACCTCAGAGGATGCATATGATATGCGCCAACATTATCCATTTTTGTTTGATAGATAAAATTATGATACTGTGATACACATTATTTCAGAAGTTATATACTATGAAACTTCAGGATGAAGTTTAGACCAAAAGGGGGTGTATGTAACATCCCTCTCTTGCATGCACTAAATGAACTTATTCTTTGAGGACACTTTCTTGCAAGTGATCCAGATTATTATACTATTGGTCGTTTGATTATGATTATGAGGAATTATCGATATGGTGATATGTTATTTTGTTGTATTAACATAGAAAAGTGCTATTGATTAGGTTCTCCTAAGTGTGTAGGACTTTGAACCTCGAGGATGCAGAGGAATCAATGAAACCCCTTGGGCTCTAGATCGAATCAGGGACTGGACTCTTGGGTTGAATATTGTTGATGTGACACATGTACATATGATTAGATGTTATGATTATTGATTATTTTTCTAACATGGTTCATTGATGATGTAGGGTGACGATAGTTTGTCGACCAGATTCACATGTGGAGTAGAGGGGCCATGCACGACAACCAAATACTTTTAGGGAGAGGTGTGGGAGAATCCCTACCATAGCCTACTAGCACTCTCGTCATGGCTCTAACTATAGGTTACCTATTACCTAGTTTGAGAATACCCACGATGCCATGAGGGAAGATTGCGACAATTTCTCACGATGATTCTAAGGGTCACACAATAAGGAAGGGGCCTTATTCATTAGAGGTCATTAGTCTCCCACAATATCACCTTGCAAAGTATTGATTCCAAGGGTTTTTTATGTCTACCAATTTAGTCAAGAGGTAATTGGTACCATTGGAGCAAGTAGTGCATCCTCAAGGGCATGTTGCGCAAGGAAAACCGAAATTGGCGAGTGTCACCCTTAGAGCACGTAGTACATCGTCAAGGGAACGTCGCGCAAGGAAAACTGAAAGAGGTGAGTGGCACACTTGGATCACCTAGTGTGTCCTGAAGGGCACGTCGTGCAAGAAAAATGGAAAGAGGTGAGTGGCACCCTTAGATCACCTAGTGTGTCCTAAAGGGCACGTCACATTTTTAGTTGGTAAGTGAATAAAACCTAGACAACCCTAAAATGAATGATTTGATAAGTAAGATTTAAAAACAAAATTCTCTAATAAAAATGTCGCCCAACCTAGAGAAATTAAAAACCTAGGTCTAAGTAAAACTTGGGGTAAAAAAAAAAATAATAATAAATAAACTTGTAACAAGAAGGGGGGTAAAAAATTCAAATTAAATTTTAAAATCAAATTATAACTGGGGATTAAAATATTAAAAAGGGAAATGATTTTTTTATCTACATATGCTAATTTAATTTTTAGTTAAAAAGAAGAAGGGGTAAATGGTTGTTTTTATACACTTGCTAAATTGATTTTTAGTTAAAAAGGGAAAAGAAGGAAACTTAAAAGAAATAGGAAACCAAACGAAAAAGGGGAAACCTAAAGAAAAGGGGAAACATAAAGAAAAAGATGAATGTCTAACTTAGTAAGGAATCTTGCCTCGAGAACTTGTTATTTTTGGACTCTACTGGGAATTTAGGAAGGCGTAAGTCATTTAAGAAGTGTAAGGTAATTTTGGGACACCTACAAGCGTTTTTAGGAATTCTTTTAGGTGGGTGAGGGAAATAGGAATAGTTAATTAATTAATAAAATTGAATTTTTGGTGCAACTAGGGGATCGGTGACATGTGTAAGGGGGAGGGTTTTCCTAATTAATTAAATGAAAAGGAAATTTAATGAGAATTTGGGAAACTAATTACTTGCAAAACTCTATAAAAATGATGAAGGAGGAATATGGATCTCAAATTTATGCGTAACGTTACACTGCTAATTTTTTTTCTTGACTGAACCTATGTTGTGGGAGTTGGGATACCTAGCTTAGGTAACGAGTGGTAGCTCGACCTTGGGAGGTGATATGGCTTCTAGTGGTTCTCTGGTATTTTGTGTGTGGCCCCTTTGTGGCTCGGGGGGCTCAGGGGGGAGAAGATTATCCCTAGCATTGGCTAAGAGGTACTGGTGAGATCACATCAGTTTGCAAGCGAGAGTTGAACGGAGCGCACATGGGACAAATACTCGTAGTTGTCACATTTCGCTAGAGTACGCGTGTGTTTATGTTTTAATGGTAGATTAATATTTTTCCTTCTCTTTCATTACTATAATTATTTTGTGTAAATATTATGTTTTAGTCAACATTTTATAATCAATGAAATTAAAGTCATCCCAGCCTCATGCTTGTTTCATTTTGAATTGATTCCCTTGGAGAACCCAACCCTGATTGCTATGATTTTTTTGTGTTTTTTTTATTGATTATTATGAATAAATATATGCTTTTCCCTTATCCCTTTAGTCATCAGTATGTGCCTAAGAAATCGGCCAGGAGCTGAATCGATCGTCGTCACTTCATTGATTAAAGGCCTATAGATTCAAATGCCCTGCTTTTATGTGCATGGATGATGAGTGGAGGATAAATTTTTCCCAGATGTTTATCCCTTACTTATATCTGCACTTTCTTTTGATTGATTACATATATATTTTCTGTTTGTTGATTTCATTTTCCTTATCCTGTGTTTGTTTATTTCTTTGTTTTCTTGGAGTCTTTACTCAGCCTTCACAATGGTAATTTCTTGGCGATTTACCCAGCCTTTACACAAAAATTACACCATCATTTTCATATCTCATTAACCATCTTTTCCCGTATGATTTTTGTGGCCCTTCCCATAATGATTTTACTTGGCAGTTATTTTATTTTCACATAGTGTTGCATTCATTTTTACATAGAGTTTGCATTCATTTTTACCCAAATTTTTACCCTCCATTTGTATATTGTTGTATTGCAGATTATTATATCATTTTATTTTATATTGTATCGTTGTATTGCATATTATTATATCGTTGTATTTCATATTGTATCGTTGTCTTGCATATTATTATTAGACTGTGAAATGTTACCAGTATTAAACTGTGAATTTAACCTTTGTTGATTGTGTTTTTAAACGTGTGAATGGCAGAGAAATCATACCTTGATTTGGCAACAAATTTAACTTTTGTTGACTTTGTTTTTAAACATGTGAATGACAATGTAATCAGACCTTGATTTGGCAACAAATTTACCCTTTGTTGACTGTGTTTTTAAACCTCTGAATGAGAGCAAAATCATACCTTTATTTTCAACGAATTTATTCTTTGTTTGACTATGTTTTTAAACTTGTCAATGACAACAAAATTATACCTTGATTTGCCAATGAATTTACCCTTTGTTGACTGCGTTTTTAAACCTATGAATGACAGAAAAATCCTACCTTTATTGGCAATGAATTTACCCTTTGTTTGAATGCATTTTTAAACCTGTGAATGGCAATGAAATAATACCTTGATTTGGCAATGAATTTTCCCTTGATTGACTGCATTTTTTTTAAACCTGTGAATGGGAAATCATACCTTGATTGGAAACAAATTTACCTTTGATTGACTATGTTTGTAAACCTATGAATGACAATGATGCCATACCTTGATAGGAAATGGATTTACCCTTTGAATGAATGTGAATTGATTCTTTATTACACAACAATTTTATGTGTTGGGTGACTGCAATTTGAATCTCTATCACACAACGACTTTTATGTATTGGGTGACGATGATTTGAATCTTTATTACACAATGATTTTTTTTTATGGTGTGTCTGTGATTGAATCTTTATTACACAACAATTTCCCATGATTCATAATGATAACAATATTTTACACTGTCAGGATGCATACGCCTTGATTACACAATGATGTCTACACCGCGGATTCCATCAATCATCATTGATCGATAGCATGTTTAGTTGACAACCTTTATTAATAGTTAGAAAAATTTTGTTGACCGTGATATCGTATTGATTGACAACATATTTCATTGATTGATAGCATATCTTGTCGAAAATCATTATTAATAAATTGCAATAATTGTTGACAATGATCTCATATTGAGTGATAGCCATTATTATTGATTGATAGCATATTTTTTTGACAACAATATCATACTGAAGTAACATCGCTATTGATGCAGCAATGATAATTGCAAGCGATATTTAACAACGTTTTACAATAAGGTTATCATGTTTTGCAATATTGTTATAGCGATATTTAACAACGTTTTACAATTCATTACCATGAAGAAAATGTATTTTTAATATTGATGTAGTTAACATGAACAACATGTATTTTTAATATAATTAGTTACAATGAGCTAATTGTTGATAATAATTATTTTAATGTGTATAGATTTATGTATGTTTTCAATAGAAATTACTGCTCACAGAACTTAATGTGTTGTATGGATGTTATAGTCGTCAGATCCCCTTGTGTCTTGTTGACTTGTTGATTGGGTTCTTGGGTTAGTCTTCATGTGTTGACCATCAATTTGGTCTCCTAGTGCGTTGGATTTTCTTGGGTTAGTGGACTAGATAAGTTTTTTTGCACTACGGTTATTGTCACGCCTATCGCCCTATGACTGCATGTTGGTACTTCATTCTGTAACGCCTCAATGTGTTTGGTTTTGTGTGCTGTAGAATTTTTCTAATTACTAGTCATCAAGACATTGTGTCAGGACTATTGATGTTGTTCTTCAGCTTGTAGGCATCGACTTCCTTGTGTCGAAAAGGTAGTCATTTTTTTTCCTTTGTTTATCACACGTTTCGTCCGGTTGCATGATGTGATAGTATGTTGGGTTGTTTTTATCTGTTTCTTGAATGTGTAGGTTGTGTTCATCGTCAAGTCATGTTGATTAATTGTTGTCATTGTTGCCTCGTTCTTAAAAAAAAAAAAATGTTTACACTTTCTTGTGTCTCTTGTAGTTGTAATGATGGGGTTGTTACAAGTAGTACACAACTACTATCTAGAGATACGCAGTCTCTTCCAGTGCTACACAACCACCATAGTAGCAAAAGTTTTGTCACACATGGCACTGCCATGTGGATTTCAATAGGCTACTCCCTCTAGGAACAGTTAGGGTCAACTCTCCATAGTGTGTGACATCAAGGGTCAATTTCCTTGACATGTCCTCATGTTCTCTCCATATGGGACGTTGGGCTATAATTCAAAATGCACTCATCCCTTCTCAAATAAGTGTCCTCAGAGATAAAATCAACTCAATTCAAAGAGGAGTATGATATGGAGAATGTTTTTCACACATGTTACTCCCATGCGGACTTCTAGGGGCTACACCCTCTAGAAACACTAGGTTCAACTCCCATAGTTTGTGACGTCAAGAGTCAACTCCCATGACATGTACTCATGTGATTTCCACATGGGACATGTCCTCATGTTATCTCCATAATGTGCATTGGGCTATAATCCCAAATACACTTATCCCTTTCTGGAAAAGTGTCCCACTAATCCCTTCTCGAATAAGTGTCACCACATATCAAATCAACTCAGTCACAGAGGAGTATGATCTAGAGAATGTCTCAAGAAGCTATAAACATCAACACACCCTTTGAGCGAGGGAGGCATTATCTACCACACCAAGTCTTATGGTTTGCATTTTCTCTTCCATCTCTTGGATCGCTTCTGGTCCCACCAGGACCCTATCCTCAAGTCGATCCCAAATCAAGGGCGTCTGACACGGTCGCCCATAGAGAAACTCAAAAGGCGCCATCTTAATGGGGCTCTGGTAGATGTTGTTATAAGCGAACTCTACTAGCGGCAAGAATTCCTCCCAATGTTTTTGTTGGTCCATCACGTACATGCGCAACATGTCTTCCAAGGTTTGATTCATATGCTCTGTCTGTTCGTCGGTCTCTGGGTGATACGCAGTACTAAATTTTAGTTGAGTTCCCAAGGCCTCTTGGAGACTCATCCAAAATCGTCCAGTAAACATCGATCCTCGATCGGATATTATCTTTTTAGGCACGCCATGCAGCCTCACAATATCATTGACGAAAACTCTTTCTATGTTAGGTGCCTGATACGTGGTACGCACCAGGATAAAGTGAGCACTCTTGGTCAGAGTGTCTACTACTACAAAAATCGAGTCATGTCTCCTTACCGTCAGTGGCAATCTGACAATAAAATCCATCGAAATGACTTCCCATTTCGATTCTAGAATGGTGTGTGGTTGAATTAATCCTGCCGGGTGTTTATGTTCAGCCTTTACCTACTGACACTCGATACATATAGCCACAAAGTTGACTATGTTAGCCTTCATTCCTTTCCAGAAAAACAAGGGCTTAAGGTTTGCCCTCATCTTCGTAACTCCCGGGTGAGCCATGTAAACTAATCTATGAGCCTTGCTCAAAATCAACGTCCTCAACTCATCGTTTGGCGATATGTAAATCTAACCTCTAAACCTCAATAAACCATCGTTGTCAAAGGTAAATCCCTCATATTGCGGTACCATCATAGTGTTTTGTCCAATAAAATCCTCGACTTCTTTGTACCAGTCATCGTCACGTTGTAAAGTGAGAATCTTCTCACGTAGATTCATTTGAAGAGGCAACACCGAAAATATGCGTGGCCTCCGACTCAAAGCATCCGCCACTCGGTTCACTGTTCCCTTTATGTAAGTAATCTCGAAGTCGTACTCGCTAAACAATTCCGACCAATGTCGTTGTCGTCTGTTCAGGTCGCTTTGCGTAAAAATGTGTTGTAATCCACAATGATAAGTTTTTAGTTCAAATTTTTGTCCAACAAGGTAGTGTCTCCACACCTTTAAGGCATATACAATGGCTAATAACTCCAAATCATGCGTCGCATAGTTTTCCTCATGCCTTCTTAGTTTCCTCGAAATGTAAGCGATCACTCGTCCGTCTTGCATCAAGACTCCACCCAAACCTTCCTTGGATGCGTCAGTGCATACCAAGAAGTCTGCATCCATGTCAGGGACCTTTAGTATCGACGCTATTGTCAACAATTCCTTAAGCCTTCGAAATGCTTCCGTGCATTTCTCAGTCCAAACAAACTTCTTGTTTTCTTCTGCAGTTCCGTGATTGGACTTGCTATCTTCGAAAATACCTTGACAAATTGTCGATAGTATCCTGCTAAACCCATAAAACTGCACACTTCTGTGACATTTGTCGGCGCAGGCCATTCCATAATAGCCTCAACCTTGGCAGGATCCATGACGATACCTTCGCCGGAGATGAGATGCCCTAGGTAGTGAATCCTCGATTGATAAAAAGAGCATTTGGACAGCTTCCCATATAATTTTTTCTCTCGCAAACACTGTAGTACCAATCATAAGTGCTCGTCATGCTCGTCCGTCATCCGAAAGTAGATCAGAATATCGTCAATGAACACTTGGACGAACTTGTCTAAGTACTCGCGGAACACCCCGTTCATCAAACTCATGAATGCCCCTGGGGCGTTTGTCAGTCCAAAAGGTAAAACAGTAAACTCATAATGTCCAAATCTCGTCTTAAAAGCGGTCTTAGGGATGTCATCCTCCTTGATCCATAAATGGTGATACCCTGATCGTAAACCGATCTTTGAGAACACCGTCACACCCTTCATCTGATCTAAAAGATCGTCAATTCTTGGTAAGGGGTACTTATTCTTGATTGTAGCCTTGTTCAGTTGACAATAATCAATGCAAAGCCTCCACGATCCGTCCTTCTTCTGAATGAAAATAACAGGTGCACCCCACGGTGACACACTAGGACGTATCAGTCCGAGATCCAACAACTCCTTCAGTTGCATTTTTAACTCTTGCAGCTCCGGGGTCGACATCCGATAAGGCATTCTCTCTATTGGTTTAGTCCCCGGTTTTAGGTCTATAGTAAACTCCAATTCTCTTTTCGGGGGCATCCCAGGCAACTCCTCGGGGAATACGTCCGCAAACTCCTTCACCACCGGAAGGTGTTCTAGACCTTCTGCTACTCCCTTTTCGTTGAGCACAAGGATCGCATAAATCTTGCACCACTTGCGCATACTCTTTAGTAACTGTAAGGAAGAGACGAACCTCAGGGATACTCCCTGGTTGCGTCCTACTATCATACGTCTCTATCCTTCATCATCGACTAAGCTCAACCGTTTCATCTTACAATTCAGTATCACCTCATGCGATTCCAACCAATCCATGCTGATCACGACATCATAAGATCCTAAGATCGTGATGTACAAGTTGACTCTCGTGAAAAACTCTCCTAGGTTAAGGGCACAGCCCATAACCTTTCCTCCGAACTTTTGTTTGGCTCCCGAAGCCATCTCTACGAAGCTAAACTCGTCCTGTTTGACTGCCTTTACCTTAATCCTTTTCAACGCTGCACTAGAAATAAAACTCTCAGTAGCTCCTGGGTCTATCAAAATACTAAGGGTCTGGTCAGCGATAGTACCTATCGTCTCGAGCACTGTAGACTGGTGCTCTGCCTGGCGGTTATTCACCGCTACATGAATCCGATTGGACTTGCCCATATCTCCCACTGTAGTAGGTCCGGCTGATCCGGATGCCCTGGTCCTCTCCACAGGATAGTCGCACTGGTAGTGTGGCTCCCCACACGTCCAACACCCCTTCTTCGGCCCTGTAGTCCTGGTGCTCGAAGTAGAAGATGACTGCCCACCGGCCTGAAACACTGGTCTGTTCTGCTGAACAGGTCTAAACTGTTGCTGCGGGCGACGCTGCTGCTGCTGCTATGGTCCTCGGTAAGGTGTCCACTGCTGAGGCGGTGGTCATCGAGGCATAGTGAACACGGATCCTTTCTGGAAACCACGATACCTCGACGCGTGTCTCGCTGGTGTCTGCTGCTGCGGCGTACCAGATGAGCCTTGCCTTGTAGGTCTCGATGGAGTCCTAGTCTGACCCCCACTGATAAGCTCCTCCTCTACTATGAGGGCCTTTTGGATAGCGTCGTGCAAGGTTTGAGGCATCAGAATCCTAACCTTTGCATGCAGGCTGCCGTTAAGGCCAAACACGAACTTGTTGACCTTGAGCTTCTCCGTGTTCAGATGCGGAGCATACCGGAGCAGCTCCATAAAATGTGCCTCGTACTCGGGCACTGTATGACCTCCCTGTCATAACGTGTTGAACTCATTGAGCTGACGCTCAATGAATTCCTCAGAAAGATATCTCTCTCGAAACCGTTCCTCGAACAGTTCCCATGACACGTCTTCAACGACCATGTTTAGCTGTGGCAGGAGCATCTTCCACCATAGAAGAGCACTCCCCTTTAGTTGAAAGACCGCCATGCAGACCTTCATGTTGGAGGTATAGTCGCGAAGTGCGAAGCACATCGCCATATTCTCCAACCATGCCTCGGCGGCTGCGCCGTCCGGGGCACCAAAGAACTCGAGAAATTTCACCTTCTCAAGTTCACGGTGAATACTACCAGTAACGGTCGGTGCACGCGACGGAACCTTAGCAGGTGCCGGTGCCCTGGCCTCATCACTGTCCAATCTGCTGATCAATGCCTCAGACATGCGCTGGAAAGATCTCATCATCCCCACAACATCAACAACTGTGATCTGCTCCTGTCCAAGGACTTGCTCGACTCCCTGGGGGTTAGACCCCTCGGGCGTGGATGCTGCTGGAGGCATCACACCGCCTCCCCTAGCACCTCGTCGTCTGCCTCCGCAGTGTCCTCTAACCATGATTACCTGCACATAGACAAGCATCTCAATCAGCAAAGAATAATCAATACTATCATGTCAACGGAACCCATAGTGAATCCCAAGTCCCAGGTCGAACCCGCTCTGATACCATATGTAACGAACTGCATCGTTATGACAACCGTGCTAGTGACAGGTGCATTTTTTTTTTTTTTTTTGTTTAAGGTGTGTGCGTGCGGGTAGAAGTAACAACATACTTGACTCTACATCCCCACTCGACGACCAACAAGACGCAACCACGACAAAAGTGAAACTGACCACCCGCCCATCCTACCCTGCAAGGTTAGGACCTCCAGGACACATAATCAACGCTCAATCCCAGATTCCCATCGTCCTTAACCATTTAAGGTCTCAGGGCTAGTGACTATTCTGTGGAACATGGAGGTGTCTACATCCCACCCGACACAACACACCAAGCAACTTAATTGAAGAAAATCAAGTACGACATGAATAAGAAGAACAAATACCTCCCTTACGAAAGGCGCGTGACAAGAGGACTCCGACACAGAACCCAAATTTAACATCTTTTAAAAGAATCAACAACCCTTATTTTCTAACTCGGAGTAAATTATGGTACGTAAGTCAAGCTATTGCGCCACATAAATATTATTAACAACAATAAAGTTTTGCAAAAACCCTCTCACGAAATATTAATGCCTTCCATCTATTATCACCTATTTGGACCATGATTCTATAATTACCATACCTGATGTATGCTACGACTACCCAAAATTATAATGATCTTGACAAGATAAAAAATTTTAATTTCAACATGAGGAGCCTTCTATGCAATCTCATTTAAAATCAACCTCATTGATAATGCAAATACCATCACTTCCCTAAGTGTCATCATAATTGGAAGTAACTTAGAACATCATAATTTTAAATGGAAATCTTAAAATACTAAAATTTAACATATTCATAAGTGTCATCAA
>JZKD02S2392039.1:355416-379451 GCA_000966675.3 Picea glauca | reverse complement strand
TGGTTGATGCACTTGTTTATGGTACAGGTTGATTACAGGTTGGTGCATGGTTAATGCACTTGTTTATGGTACAGGTTGATGCATGGTTGATGCATGGTTCAGATTTATTGGTACAATTTTACAACAGTATATCTCATAGTGATAGTGTGACAGTGGTTCCATCATTCTACTTCTACTTCAAGGTGGCAGGACAAGGCAAGGACAAGTGGTTGTAGCCACCTTCCGATTGTATCCGGAGAACATAAGGGGTTGTATCCTCCTTTTGGTTGTAGCCAAAGAATTGGGGAGTTGGAGCTTCCCTCAAGTTGTAGCCTCAGAAATTAGGGGGTTGGAGCCTCCTTCTAGTTGCAGCTAGAAAAAAAAGGAAGTTGGTGCTTCCAATGAATGTAATTCTTTAAGACATATAAGAAAAAACATTTTGTGGTTTTCTCCCGATTTGGGTTTCCACGTAAAACACTGGTGTACTGTGCATGTGTATGATTGTTCATTTGTTCATTGCTTATTTACTCTTCAGTTACTGGATAATAATGCTTCATTGATATAACACTTGGATTATATGGTTAAAAGGGACTAAATTGCTCTATTATTGATTCACCCCCCCTCTGAGTAATCCAACACATAACTCATGGAGAAGTTCCAAGCGATCACCAGGGAGATCGATGATGAACACAGAGGTTAGGTGGATCGGGACAAACTGCGTGTCAGTTTTGGGGGCTTGTTGGAAGCAGGTCAAAGCAGAAAGAAAGGTTATTTTGGGAAGGAATACATGCATGAGGAAAGAGACAGCTGGAAGGAAGAGAAATAGACACACATGCATGGAAGACCTAACGACGTTAGGGTTAGGGTTTTTTTAATACATTGTAATGGCTAATGAGGAAGAAACACACATATATATATATATATACCTAGGATGTCTAGAAAAAGAGGAGATATATAGAAGGCAGTAGCTACAATCCGAAGAGACAAAAAAAGAGAGGAGTCTTATTTTGATAGGTAGTTGTAATGATTTTGTCATATGACCCAGCTTTGTAAGTGGTTGAGCTATAGAAATATAGGAGGGTGGATCTTGAGGGTTATATCATAGGATAAGGAGGTTGGTGCAATCTATTCCACCTTATAATAGATCTCGACCTGACTGAGAGGAGTTGTAAAGTGCACAGTGCTATAGCTTTCGAATTGCCATAATAGAAGAGCTTAAGAGACAAATATTTGTGGACGTAGCCTAGGAGGGGGTGAAACATGGTAAAACATGTGTTATTTGATTGAATGTTTATGCCTCTTTTACTATTTATGAGTAGATAGTAGCATAATAAATGAATGGGTTGGTTATATTACATGCATAATCGTGAATGACAATATATTTCTTTAATAAGTTAAATAGAACTCCCATCGCACATTTCTCAGATATCCACTCAATCCTGGATTGAAAACACATGACTATTGTAGTCACTCAATAAGACTATCCCGGGTGAGACTGCGCAGTGCACTCTGTGCATTGCATTGCCTTCTAGTTTACCAAGAGGGTCGATAGTCTTAGAGGCTTTGTTGGAACCCTAGTAGAATTGAACCCTGGGTTAATCATGTTAAAGGTATAGACTCAGATATATAAACCAAAAAGTGGTATCTCATCAAACTAAACACATTGTCCCATTCTTTGGAAGGTATCACATCTTCTAACATACTTCTTATCATGTTGGAAAATTGTAGGCCAATAATAACCTAGATGTAGCACTATGTGTGCAGTCCTCTTATCAACAAAGTTCCTTCCACAAGGTTCATCATGAAAACATTTTAATATGTCATAAACTTATCCTCTCTAATGCAACATCAAATTATGATATTTAACCCTATGCAAAAGAGATATACTTGAACCCATGAATGCATTTCACTTTGTTTGATAATTTTCTATTTTTCCTTTGGTGAGAGATGCATCAGAATATTTCCTATAGCCAAATAGTTAGCAATATCTACAAACCATGGTATGTTAGTAGATACTAGAAATATATTCTTGTTAGGTAAAGTGTATTTTGCTAGAATAACTTCACCTTCATTAGTAATCCTGGAAGGAAAATGTACAATGGTATTTTCTTTCCTGGGCCTATCAACAATGGTGATGTCAAATTATTGAAATAGTAATAAATATGTAGTTACTCTACCATTAGTAATTGGTTTTTTCATTAAATAACGAATGGTAGAGTGAAAAATATGTAAAAATGTAGGACATCTAGTAGTGTAGTGCTAAAATTTATTAATAGAATACACTACAACAAGGAACTTCTTTTAGATTACTAGTAATTTAGTTTTGATGGGGTTATATTCTTACTAATAGAATAAGATTTCTTCTCTTACTTGTATGAAAGAACCACTCCAATAGCCACATATGAGGAATATATTGATATATGAAATGGAAAGGATCAATATCGACCTCTTAAAAGTAGTGTCTGAGATCATTTTCCTTTCAAATCTTCAAAAGCAGTTTGACACTAGTTAGTCCAAATAAATTGAACATCGTTAAATAATAATGAAAACATAGGAAATGTAACTTTGTTCAATTCTTCAGTCAACCTACCATAATAACTATCATGTCCTAACAAACTTCGAACATCCTTTTTCAATTTTGGAATAGAAATATGTGATATTACTTGAATCTTTTCTAGATCCAATTTGATTCCAGTAGGGAAAATGTGGTGTCCTAAAAATATCCTTTCAGTTAACAACATGTGGCATTTTTTGTTGGATATGTGTTATATTCTTTACACGACTAGAATTATGTATATGTTGCATTGAGTGTGCATGGGGATAATAGTGGGGGGTGCTAGGTCCCTGTTACAAAAAAAATTCCTCACCCCATGCAACTTTCTTGGATGACCTTTCCATTTCCCTATGCAGACTTGAAGTTCCCTTTTATATCTTGCAAAGCCAAAAAAGTACATTTTCCCACATATACACACCCTATTAGTTAGATAACAAGCGTATACACATATTTTTCCATGACATCCCACGTGCATCGGGTTTGGTGCTAAAAATTAAAAAAATTGTCGGGTTTCCATGCCATGTCATGAGATCCATGATCCTTGACCTTCCATATACTAAAAAACCCTTTGACTTGGCCCTTGAGTTCCATGTGAAGGCTATAAATTGAGCCATATCCAAGCCTTAAGAGAATTCAACTTTGAGAGAAAAGACACTCTGGAGAAATTTCACTTCATATTGAGTCTGCATCCCTTTATCCTTGAAAGTATGAACCTCTTGTTCAACCCCCAAGCTCTTCTGTATTTGTGATGGAGAACCTCATTGTCTCCTTTATATGAGCTTTCCTTTGGTGGAGGATTGAAGTATTGGAGACCTGGATGGAGGGACTTAGTTTCTTGGTTCCAATTTGTGTCGTTACAAATTTTTTTCACCTATATACTTCTTTTGATTGATTTAATAGAAATACTCTTTTCTCATCCAATTGATATCTTGTGAATATTTGAATTATTATTCCACGAGCCTCTTTGTCATAAATGTTAATGTATTATGCTAATCTATAGGCTAACATTATATATTATCAAAATATGCTTGCATATATTGGTTGTTGAGGTTAAGTTGCAGGTATAAATATTTGAGTTGTATGCTCAATGGTAGTCTTCATCAAACATACGGACAAGATACGCTCTTGGCCTTGTCTTGTTAGCATTTCATTTATATAGCATAATTGGGATTAGAGTTGATTGATGTGTTTCATTCCATTTGTTGTGGTTTACCCCATGCCATAGAGATATTTTCCTCATAAAAACTCCCCCTTTGGGTGTTGCAAGGGGGTTGATCCCCCCTTCATGAGGGTTCGGGGGCTTTGCCTCAGAAAAACAAAATTCCTCGGTTTTTGTGTCCATTTATGGATGGTTTTTAGGCACATTATTTTTCATCAATGGTTTCCTATTTCCGGCTAAGTAATTATGGTTGTTGACTAATCCAGGTCATTGGATTAGGGTTTTGGATGTTGCCTCCTCATATATGTATATTCTATTGTAAAAAATGTATGATGTGAATGAAAATAAAGTTTGTTGTTTTTCCCAATTTTGGTTTCAAGGGGAAAAATATCTATGTAATGTGTGTATCTGCCATTTTATCTTTTATGTTCTTTTATTGAAAAAAAAATTGCAGTAAAATATTGTATAAGGTTAAAATCTACAACTGGTATCAAAGAAATTATTGGCCTCAGGGGGACACCTTTTTGGTCATGGGTTTGGCTCGGGACTGTGATAATCCTTGTTACATTGGGAGATTTGCGGTATTGATTCATCAAGTGAAAAGAAACGACGATTATTTCAAAAATAGAGACAAATAAATTTAATGGGAATTTTTTTGAGCTGTGGAAGCTCAATATGGAATATTTATTAATAGAAAGAGATAAGTTGATCACAGTGGATCCAGGTATTGAACCTACAAGAATATCATCAAAATGAATGGAAATATTTGTATCAGAAGGTGAAGAGCACAATCTGGCTGTGTCTCTCAAATTCAGTATTACTAAATGTGTCAGGGGAAGATACAACCAAGGAGTTATGGAATAGGTTGGGGAACTTGTATCACTCTAAGTCCCTAGAAAATAAATTGTTCCTGTGGAAGAAGTTGTATAAACTAAGGATGAGAGATGGAGACTGTGTGACAGAGCATTTGAACACTTTCAATACTATGGTAAGTCAATTATTATTTGTTGATATTAAAATTTCATATGAAGTTAATTGTATTCTGTTTACTATTCTCTTTACCAGACTCCTGGCATAGTATGGTTGTGTCCATAAGTAGTAATACAACTACCTTGAGTTTTGATGATGTGGTATCATCCTTGTTTTTGAAGGAGATGAGATGGAAGAACATGGAAGAACATGGAAGGGAAAATTAGAAATGCATTATTTGCAAGAGGATGCTCCCAGGATAGAAATAGATCTAATTCCTCAAGTGGGAGATATAAGTCTAAGGGTACATCTAATCTACTGGAAATTTTGTAAAGGTATTTTAGATATGTGGAAAAGAAGGGGACTTCAAGCAATGTAGATCCAAAAGAGTTGAGAAAGTGAAGGGATATGAAGGTGCTCCCTCTACATAAGAAAAGACCTCCAAGAAAGAAGCAGGGGATGTGTACTTGGATTATTCAATAACACATGCAAATCATGAGGCATGGTTGGTTGACTTGGGTGAATTATTTCATATGAATCCCCATGAGGAGTAGTTATGTGAATATGAAAGGTATGATGGAGGTAATGTTTTCCTAGGTGATGAATCGACAACTAGAATCATAGGAAGAGGAAAATTCAAGTTGAGTCTCATATATGGACGGATTAAAACACTAACTCTTGTTCTAAACATATTAGTATTGGCCAAAAATTTGATTTATGTAAGCAAAATGGACGATGCAGAGGTAAAAACAATATTTGAAAAAGAAACCTGCAGGATGGTTCGAGGAGAAATGGTGTTGCTGAAGGGAGTTCGGATTGGAACTTTGTATAAGATGCAAGGAATAACTATGAGTGATGGGTTTAATAGTTCCATTTTTCTTGATAATGGATAAGAAGAAGAAAAAACTCCTACAGTCTCTATAGAAAAGGTTATCTTGTGGCATCAAATACTGGGCCATATCGAAGAGAAGGGTCTTCAACTACTACATGGTAAAGGTATGGTTGAAGGTATGTCTAAATTCTCTTTGGATTTTTATTTCTATGAACATTGTGTATATGGGAAGAAGAATCGGGTAAGATTCCCCTGTAGTGCAATGAGGGTAGAAGGAATTTTACAACTAGTCCACAATGATGTGTTTGGACCTATGTCGGTTCCATCATTGGGAAAATCTATGTACTATGTTTAATTTATAGATGAATTATATATGAATACTTGGATATATTTCCTCAGGAAGAAATCTGAAGTATTTGATAGGTTTAAAGAGCTTAAGGATCTTGTTTAGAATAAAAAAGAGAAAATAATTAAGGTGATGAGGATAGATAATAGTGGAGAATTATGTGGGAATGAATTTTAAGAATTTTGTAAGAAGTGTGTTATAAAAAGGAAGAATACTACTCCATATACATATTAGCATAATGGAGTTGTAGAAATGATGAGTCGGACATTGATTGAAAAATCAAGGTCCATGCTCAGTGGTGTCGAGTTAGGGAAAGAATTATGAGCAGAGGAAGTGAGTATTGCATGTTACCTAGTCAATAGATCACCCACATCAACACTAGATGACAAGACTACACAATAAGTATGGAATAGTAAGAAACCTTCTCTCACACATATCAAGGTATTTGTCTATGAGGCCTATGTTCATGTTCCAAAGGAAAACAAGAGTAATTTACATAAGAAGGCTAAAATGTGTATATTTATTGGACATAAATATGGTCTCAAAGGTTATAAAATTTTCAACATGGAAACTTAGAAGGTTGTGTATAGCCGAGATGTTGTATTTATAGAAATGAAGGATGTTGTCAGACAGGAAGTCCTACCAAGTATGGAAGAACTGGAGAAAATAAAGTTTGAGCCAAAGGATCATGAATCAGACCCTACAAAAGAACATGAATCAGAAAAAGAAGATCATCATACTCCAGTATTGAGGAGATTAGTGTGGGAATTTTTTTTACCAGAAAGCTATACTCCATCTGATTTCCATTCAAATTTTTCTTTCTATATTGTTGATGATGATCCTAGAACTATTAGGGAGGAAGTGGATTCAAAGGATGGAAAACTCTAGAAAAAGGCCATGGTTGAAGACATGGAAGCCTTGGATAAGAATGAGGATTGGGATATAGCTTAGTTTCCGATTGGAATAAATCCCATTGGAAACAAATGGGTATTTAAAAAGAAGTTGAATGCAGAAGAAAAAGTGGAGAAATGTAAAGCTCGATTAGTAGAAAAAGGTTATTCCCAGGTTGAGGGAATTTATTTTGGTGATATTTTTTCTCTTGTTGCAAAGTTACATTCTATTATATTTATGTTATTTCTTGTTGCTATGTTTTATTTTCAAGTATAATAGATAGATGTGAAGACAACATTCCTACATGGATATTTGGAAGAAGAAATCTATACGAACTAGCCAAAAGGATTTGTTGTAAATGGAAAGAAGGAGTTGGTATGCAAGTTGAAAAAGTCCTTGTATGGTTTAAAACAATCCCCAAGGATGTGGTATAAAAAAATTGATGCTTACATGTTGGGACTTGGATTCATAAGAAGAAAAGAGGATCACTGTGTGTATTTTAAATTAATTGGTGATGATTTGATTTGTTTTGTCTTGTATGTGGATGGCATGTTGCTAATAGGAAACAAAAAGGAGATTATCTCGGATGTGAAAACTCAGTTGTCCTCTAAATTTGACATGAAGGATCTTGGTGCTATAAATTTCATTTTGGGAATGGAAATTAAAAGAGATCGAAAAAATAGGAAAATTTGGTTAAATCAAAGAAAATATGTTGAGACAATATTTCGAAGGTTTAATATACAGGAATGTAAACAGGTTAGGGTACCTATTCTTATAGGTGTAAATTTATCTAAGTATTAGTGTCCCAATACATAGGAAGAGGAGGAGGACATGTCTCATGTTCCATATGCGAGTGAAGTTGGAAGTTTGATATATGCAATGGTCTATAATAGACTAGACATTGCACATGAAGTGAGAGTTTTGAGTAGTTATTTGTCAAAACTAGGGAAGGAGCATTGGGCAATAGTAAAGAGGGTTTTCAGGTATTTGTGTGGCACTATTAGCTATGTATTGTGCTACCAAGGAAGACCAAGATTGGACAGAGTGTTGAACATACATGGCTTTCTAGATGCATACTGGGCTGGATATCTAGATCGTAGGAGATCTATGAGTGGGTATGTGTTTAACCTCTTTGGATGAGTAATCAGTTGGATGAGAAAAATATAGTCTTTAGTGGAAATTTAAACTACAAAAGTTGAATATATGGGAGCCACTCATGAAATAAAAAAAGAAATATGGTTAGAAAGATTGTGCTCAGGTATTTGGTTGGTACAACAAGATGTAAGTATAGATTTTGAAAGTCAGAGTGAAATTTTTCTAGTGAAGAACTCGGCTTATCATTCAAAGACAAAGCATATTGATGTTCAATATCACTTTGTCAGAGCCACGGTTGAAGAAAAGAAGGTGTTGATGATGAAGATGGAAACTTTGAAGAATGTTGCAGATTCATTAACAAAATCTGTGAGCACTAAGAAGTTCTCTTGGTGTAGAGGATCTATGGGAATTGTTTCCCTGGATTGTTGACTATGTAACCATGTAATCCCCTGTACACAAAGAAAACAACTAGTGGGGGAATCTTGCATATGTGTTATATTCTTTTCACGATTAGAACCAAAGTATTTTCCTTGGTTTTTGTGTCCATTTATGGGTGGTTTTTCGGCCCATGGTTTTTCACCAATGGTTTTCTATTTCTGGTTAAGGAATTAGGGTTGTTGACTAATACAGGTCATTGGATTAGGGTTTTGGATGTCTTTGGATATTATATGTATATTGTATTGTAAACAATGTATTATGTGAATGAATATAAAATATGTTGGTTTTCCCGGTTTGGGTTTCCAAGGAAAAATCTTTGTGTAATGTGTGTATTTTCCATTGTATATTTTTTGTTCTTTTATTGAAAATATGTTTGCAATAAAATATTGTACAAGGTTAGAATCCACATTTTTCATGGTTGAGGGATAATTTTGTTTCCTTACATTGAATGAGAATTTTTTCTATATTGCTCAAGTATTCCTCAAATGTGTCACCATAAATTGTGAATTCATAATTGTATACTTCTACATAGTCATGTATGAAATCTCAAAATATACCTAGTACAACCTAATAAAATGTGGTGCGTACGTTATATTGTCCAAACACAAAATTATCTATAGGAAAAAGTTCCCCATGGGTAGGTAAAAGTTGTATTCTCTTGATCCTATGGGGCTACATAAATATCAATGTATCCACTAAACTCATCAAGAAAATAAAAATACTTCTTCGATTCGGCATTGAGGTTGATGAACAAGTCATAAATTTTCCCTAATACATGTGTGTGTGTGTGTGTAGTTTATGTGTCTGTGTGTTTGATGATTAAAAATATTAGGATGGATTCAATTCAAGTTGGTGTATTCCGATGTGAATTGATTAGCATGATTTTGTACCAACTCAATGAGATGTTTATTTTGTGGATTTCCTAGTCTAGGATTGATATTGAGAGTTTTTTCTAGATTGATTTCTATTGGCATAATGGTTTTTTTAGTGGATGCAAGGTAAATATAGGTAGTAATATGATTCTATTATTCTTTTACAGAAGACATTGGATGCTCGTATGCCACCATTGAAAACATTATCTGTTTTGAAATCTAGATCAATTATGGCATCATTAGTTTTGTTTTAAAAAATAAAGGCTAGATCAACCATATATAGTCATTGGATGTTTTCATCATCACTATACTCATTTCCCACCGACATAGGTATTTCTTGATATGAAATTGTTTTATAAGGAGGATATAGGGTAACAATATTCATAAATTTTCCATGAGAAATAGCCATATCCCATATACAACCAATATAGACATCAATAATGTCTAACCAAGGCCTACCTAAGATTAAAGGGTAACCCCCAAGATTAGATTTTGGTTGCAAAACCATAAATTTTATTGTATACTCCCAAGAATGTACAAATATAACTACATTTTCTATGATACTTTCAGGTTTTATAGTAGATCAATCATCCATTTGGAGAATTGTAGGATTCTTTTGTATGTTGGTTAATTTAATCTTTTCCATAGTTTCTCTAGTCATAAATTTTATGGAAGCTCCTAATTCGATTCAAGCGTTAGGATAAAAATATTGTTAATGTACTACACATCAATAATGGGGATACTACGATCCATATAATTGGTAGTATTATCTCTTCCAAGAATCAAATATACAACTCGACCAATTACTTGGGATGTTGAAGGATCCTTCTTCTTCCTACTAAGTTTCTTTAAGGACAATTCTCATACAGCCTTGACATAAATAGGAACATACTTTATGTCTTGAAATAATTGGATCTTAACACAAACATTCGTTAACTCACGAAGGAAGTCAAAATATGGATGGGAAATGGATTTTTCAATGTTTAGCCTTTATGGATAGGGAGGTAATGATGCATCCATATATTCTAGCTGATCTAAACTTTTAAGGGAAGAAATTTGTGGAATATTTGGAGAAGGATTGGTGAACTGATTTTCTCTAGTTTGGTTTCCATCTTGGTTTTGAACTTCCTCTTATCCTTCTTCTGATATGATTGGAATATTTTGATTATTTATAATCCTTTTTAATATTAAGTGGACTTATTGACAATCAAGATGGGAAATAGAGTAAGCAGGAAAACTAGACAACTCATTAGTGTAAGTAGATTAAATTATTTTAATATTTGGGTTAGGTTTGGGTTGTGCAGGTAATTTTGGTATTTTCATAGGATTCTTAGAAGGAAGCTGTAATTGTTTCTCCTACTGAGGTAGTTGTAATTGTTGTTAAGGAGATTGTGGAGAATCTTGTTGTTGCTAGTCCCGAAAATAAAAGTCTTGAAATCCTTGTGTCCATTGAAAATTATGGGTTGGTTGCGGTGAATATTGTGGCCAATACATGTAAGGATGCTAGGATTGAGGAGGATATTGCATTTTTTTGTTAGTCCAAAATGAAATGTAGAACTGGGAAGGGTTTTGAGTCATACCTAGATATTGTGGTTTTCATAGTAATTTTTGTGAAATGAAACAAATATGCTCAGTATCTTCATTAGTTCCTTGATACACAAATTTCAATTCAAGAAAAGAGGGGTAGTTATCAATGGCATTATTATGCTAACAAATTTCACATACTTTGACATTATTTAATGGGAATTCACTTAATAGATGATTCTTCCTAAACTTGGAAAGAAATATAAATAGTTCTTTCTCAGCCTCTACCTATTTATTCTTAACCTACAATATGTTAAATTGTGAACTCAAAGAACTAAGAATATCAATTTTAAATTTTTCCAACAAATTAAAAAATTAAACACAAGTTTCTCCTCCTTTGGATGAATTATTAATTCTAGCAACAACATCTCTAGGACCTTTCCCATTCTTTGAAGTCCCTCATGAATATATCTTACATAATTCACAGATCTAATCATATCCTATTTGGAAAATGTCACCTCTACCCATAAAATTTATGTTGATGTTTTGGTAGCCGTGGGAGGTATTAACCTCTAGGACAACCTTTGTGCTTAGAGAAAAATATTCTAGAAGAAAGAGAACCATTAAAAAAAATTAAAAATACCCTAGAAGAGACATTGGCCCAAGGAGAATAATAATAAAGAATTAGAAGGCTCCAAAAATATAATTCATCCCCACTTGAAAACTAACTTGGACAGACTAGTATATAAAGAGGTAAGGGGCTACCTCATTCACACACTCTCACTCACTCTACAATCAAGACACAAGTCTAGAAGGAGCAACAATTAAATGAAGGGAAGAAAGAGGTGAAAGTATGATGAAGGTGATGCATCAGCTACAGTGGTGAAGTATCTCCTTGCGCAGTCTTTCTAGTATCTCTCTCTTGTGCGCTTCTCTTGGTAAAGGTATGCTCTCTTGGTATTTTGTTATTGCTGCAGCCGCATTGGTATTTCTGGCTAGGGATTTATCTATTAGTTCAAGATAGGAATTTATTCAGGTACAAAATCTATCTAATAAAAGGGTTATTGTGCTTGGGGGTGGCACGTGTAAGTTTCTATGGTTGGGTGAAAATGGTGTAACATTGTCTATGGTGAAATAAGCCTACCAAAATTTTAACATGGTATCAGAGCTAGTTTCCTTTGGAACAATCTAACTAGTGGAAGGAAGATCATCATTTTACACTATTTTCAAGCTTGTTGAGCACGTACAAAATCCACCAGTCTAAGGAGGGTGCATCTTTCCCTCAAATCAGATCTCCAAAGTTAAAAAATTGGAAAATTAGGGTTTCCTCATAAAACCCTAGGTCAAGACGTTTAGGCATTTAAAGGAAGAATTTGGAGAATATCCTTGAAGAAAGGTGGTCTCCTTGGAATAACTCACTCTTCAAAATTCATTTATGTAAAGTCTCAATTTTTGTCATATTTCTAGATCCTGAGGTAGAATGACTTCCAACACTAAGCTTGATGAGAAGCTTAAGGGTGTTGATCACTTTTGAGAATGGAAATAGAGTGATTCACATTCTAGAAGAAAATGATATATAATGCTTCATTAAAGAAGAAGCTGAAGAACCAGAGGGAGATGAATCTAATTCAAAGAACAAAAAGAACTTGATTAAAGGAAAGAGGATTATTCTAGATTCTATCAAGGATCACTTGATCCCTCATGTCTCATCAATGAAAATTACAATGAAGAATTTTGATGCTTTATCTCGATTATATTAAGGAAATAATATCAACTAAAAGATGAAGTTGAGGACACAACCCAAGAATGTGAAGATGAAAAATTCAAAAACCATTCAATCCTACTTCACGAGGGTATATCAAATAAAATAATAGCTTGAATTCATTGGAGACACAGTTGAATAAGTTGAGATAGTAATGACTACATTGAATGGTCTCTCAAAGTCTTGGGAATAATTTATTCAAGGAATCTGTTCTAGAATAAATCTAACAAATTTTAGCAGTCTATGGGAAGATTGCACTCCAGAAGAAGCTAGATTGGCAGCAAGAGAAGAAAAGTTGGGTGATGATGAAAATCAAGCACTAGTAGAACATGTAAGAAAAGTAAAGAGAAGAAAATAGGTTCATTCTCACAAGAAGTTTCAAAAGTCACAAAACTCACAAAATACTCAAAAGGATTGTTCAAGTTACAAATGCTACAACTACCATAAGATGGGACACATTTACAGAAATTGTCCTCACATAAAAGATCAGATAAAAAAAGGAAAGTATAAAAGACATCATGCTCATGTCGCATAATACAATGAACCTATTCAGGAGAAAGAAAAAGGAGATGATTCAAGTGAAGAATATGTATTGATATCATCTCTTACAGGGATGGTCACTCATGGAAGTGACACATGGCTTATTGATAGCAGTGCCTCTAAGCACATGACCAGTTATAAGGATTCTCTTTCAAATCTGGTTCAGAAGGATTCACCTCATAAGGTGAAGCTTGGTGATGATTGTTGGACCTTGACCAAGTTTTGAAGTTACTTGGTCATATTTGACCATTTTTGGGACTCTGATAGCCTATCGAAGATGGAGAGCTAGACAAAGCAGAGATAAAGGGATCTCATCCCACTTTCAGGTCCCTTTTTGGGTTTTGGGACGATGAAATGGGAAAGGGATGTTGACCCATGGGTTTAACCATGTTTAAGCCCACTTTTGTAATGTATAAATAAACATCTAGGCATCTAATAGAGGAAGTTTGTATTATATGTACGTGATATAGGGAAAGTGCCAAGAAGGGATCTGTGTGATCGAGAGTTTTGCGCATTCTGTATAGACTTGTAAGCTTTAGTGCAAGTCCTTGTGTGAAGATATAAAAGGTTGTGTGTTGAAAGACAAGGAAGAAGGATCTAGTGGGCTGTGTAGATCTTCTATCCTTTGCAAAGTAAGGGTTTCTACGGCTTTGTTCTTGTAACCAATTGTTCAACAATAATAAAGAAGAAGAATTGGTGGACGTAGCCCCAGGGTGGGGTGAACCACGTAAATTTGTGTGTTATGCTTTGTGCCTTGACTTGTTGTGCTTATCTCTACTTTTGCTAAGTTCTTCGATATATTTAGATGGATATATTTATGCTTGGTGCTTATTAGATGTGTATGAATAGAGGATATGATATGTATGAAGATGCTTAGTGTTGATCTACTGAATCTAATCTGTTTTACTGTTACTAAGTACTAAGATACCTTAGATCTAAGTGAATGTTGTGATGCTCTGTGTTATCTGCGAAGTATAATAAGGACTGAATATTGATGAATGATCGATGCTAAGTTCTCTGTAAGCGATATAATCATAGATTTGTGTCCTAGCTAAGGTTGCATACACCCGAGTCTTGCAACCACCCCTGCCTCTACCTCGGGTGAGACTTCATCTACTTCGCAGGTGTTGCCAAAAGGGTCGGTAGTCAGGGTTTTGTTGGTGCACTCTTGTAGCGTTGAACCCTAGGTCTGCCCCTGTGCCAACAAATGGTTTTGTTTCCTGGACCTGAAACTATGATTGCTGGGAACTGAGGAAGAAGAAGCTTTGTGCAAAGATTCACCGTGAAATTGTGGAAGCTCTGTGCATGGATCTATGCCCTAGTGCACAGTAATCCACTTGATCTGAAAAGCTTTGTGCTAAATAAAGAAGGCCAGATATGAAGAAAAGAAGTGAGATCTAAACGCTTTGTGCTCTAAGAAAGGTAAAAGTGGAAGTTTCTAAAGAAAAGAAGTCAGATCTGCAGAAAAGAGGTAAGACCTATAATCTCTATGCTCTGATAAAGGTAAGAATAGTTAAAAGTTCTTAGATCTGGAAGCTTTGTGCTCTGTAGAAGTAAAACAAGTGGAAATTTTTGTTTCTAGAGTATGGATCTAGGTATGTTTGATAGATTCTATCCTAGCTTGAAAACTAGGTCTCTGATAGATGAAAGAAAGATTGATATGAATAGATCTGATAAGTACAGTGATAGATATGTTATACCTATGCATAGAAAGAATGTTTGGACTAACAAATGGATGCAGGATCCTAGAAATATTTTTTTGCAGACTAGCTACCATGATCCTAGTGCGCATCATAGAAGAGGTTGGGGATCATTTAAAAGGAAGAGAGGATTAACCCTATGTTACAGTTGTAGAAAACCAGGCCATCTAGCTAAGGAATGCCTTGGTGGAAGACCTAGTTGTCTCTGTTGCAAAGCTTTGGACCATGAAGTATTGTATTTCCCTAGAATGATTGCTAAGCTTGAAAGAATGAATCAGAATGAATAAAACTCTAAGGCAGCTCCAGAAATAGTAGAACCCCAGAGATCTTTAAAGAAAAAGAATGCATTGAAGCAAGAATAAGAGAGTTCGACATTGACTCTGTCCTTGATGAAGAAACACCATTGAAAATTATTCCAGAGAGAACTTGGGAAGCTATAGGAAGGCCTGCTATGATCCCTTCATTAAGAGGAATAGGGTTATTCAGAGGGAAGCTAGTAAACCTATGTGGGAGGCTCACTCGGATACCTATGAATGTCAATGGAACTTCGATAGAAGAATATTTTGATATTATCAAGTTTATTGAGGACATCACATGTTTACTATTTTACTTGGAAAACCTTGGATTGAAAGAGATCAAGCCAGAAAGAAGGAAGAAGAATGAGTCTTAGAACAACAAAGATAAGTGTTAAAAGATTTCATGACCAGAAGGATCGCACAGTTCATTGAAGAACAAGAGAACAGATCGAAGATATTTGACACTATAATCCCATATGTCAAAGATGGAAGAACATTAGAGGACTCACAGAAGATTGAAGTATTTGTCTTAGATATATAAGAAGTATTGCCCCTGAATCTTAAGAGAGAATATCAGCAGCGCGAAGTGACTATGTCTAAGGAAAATAAGAATCGGAATGGGAAAAGAACCACTGAGATGAAGCTCATGGGGAAGAAGGATAGAAAGATGAATAAGAAGAAGGCTAATATTGAAAGGTTATAGCAGGTTCCCAAGGGTACCTTGCAGAAGGAAAACTTGCATAATTTGAACTTCGTCGAGATATCAGAACATTGATATAGGACACTTCGCCGTGGTGAAGCAATATAGTCGTTAGAGGCCGATATATCCATTCGACTGCCACTCCAAAAGGATCTAAAAGAATTGATGGCTCATAACCATACCATCGGACCGTGCCATAATGGATGAAACACAAATTAATGAGGCTCATACCCATTGCAAATAAAATCGTTGCCAAGATCACCTATTTATCTCATCGCGCCATGCCCAAAGAACACTTTTTCCAACTGAGAATTTGAAGCCCATAGACTAGCAAGTGTATACAGTGATCATCATGCCCTCGTTGTTCATTCCTGAGCAATGTCTGAGATCATTGTGACCCCGATAATTTATCTCGATCACGTATGTTCGAAGAGCTTAGCACACTTGACGAATCTGTAAAGGAAGTACTCATTGATCTCAGGACCAAGAAAGTCATGTCAGAAAGAAGGATGTCTGCAGGTTTGCAAGCATCATCAACAGGAGGAGTCCAAGCTTCTCCATCAACTACTCATGGAGCAGGAACTTCCAGAACCACGACAAATGCAAGAATGAAGCACAAAGATGAAATTGCGAATGCCAAGATGATTTAGAGCATTATACCTACCTACCTACCCCCTCTAAGTGGTTCCATCAACCGAGACAGTGTTCCCAGAGATTTTGACTATGCTTCGGTCATGGCATACCTCCCGAAAGGGATACTCACAGTTCGAGATGACCAGGATTAGCTCGCAACATTGAAGTTGAGTGACTTCAACCTTGGTGACAGGAAGGCTTACAACATGCTCACCCCACACAAGTATCTGACCAGGACTAAAGTCTAGAATTCAAATATTATCCCATAGCCATGGACCCAGAACCTTGCACAGTCCACACTGCTCAATGTGATGAAGATATCGCACTTTGACCGTCACTAGGAAGTAAATGCATGCATGAAATTGTTGTTATCTTTCTACCACGGAGGTTACTTATGGTTGAACCATCACATCACTGTCGATCTGACCTTGATCAATCAGATCACATGGCTGAGCATGTAGGGCCCTGACCCACTGGATTTTTACCCTGGAAAGACCTCAGATCGAGCATTAGCGCAGAGAATAAAAGAGACTTATGGCGATGTCAATAAGGGCACACAAGGTTACAAGGTAACCTCTATCCAGAATGATGCAGTGCGCCTCGCATGTCAGTTGATCGCAGGCAAGATAGTTCATAAGAACCGGCCCACCCAAGTGACTGGATTTGTAGTTGATCTCACAGGGAAGTGTGCGGAGGGACTACAGATGAATTAGGTGAAGTACCTTGTAAACCAGCTAGATATTGATTGTAGAGAAGTAAAATACCAAGGGCATGAGTTCCACTTTAGCTGGCTTCTCATCCTAATCGTATTCATTGCATGGGAAATGTTGGAAGATACGACCTTCCCCAACATCAAGCCCTTCGAACCTCTAGCTACAAAGTTATGTATGCTATGGTACTCCAATGATATGAACAAGAAGTGGAAATCCAATGTCATCTTCCATACTTACTACAACCAGTTGAAACAAGACATCCAGTCCAAGCCTCAGATTACCCCGAATACCATCCATAGGTTTCGATCCTTAATGAAGTTCAGCGTGGACCACAACTTCATTTATATAACAGTGTGTGTTGATGAGCACAAGCAGGAGTTGCAGTCATATTACAAGCTAACAAAGGAAGACTTAGAGGAAATCACTAAGGAATAGTCAATGGACCTCCTTATTCCAACCAACCCTGCAGAGTTTTCCGACGTAGATAGCCCAAAAGTTGTGTAGGATACACTCGGACCAAGCAAGATGAAGAAGCCTGAATATATTCACGATGTAGACAGTACATATGTGAGGACTTCATCCATTTCACCAGACAAAGGGGGTGATGGTGAAGAGATTGAAGGTGCAAAAATTGAACAAGAGAAAGGCGAAGTACCACCTCTTAGGGACAAAGAAGACTCATCGAAGAAACGAAAGGTTTCACCTGCAAAATCTTCCACCCAGAAGAAACCTAGAACCCATGTAACCAAGATGCAGACTACCCTCACATTGGATGATTTTAATTTCATCATTGCAGCTATGAACGATGCTTCACAGGAGGTATTAGAGAAGCAGGAGGCAAAGCAAGAGAATATGTATAATCGTATTGAGGTTGAACTCTAAGGAGTGTTGCAGGCACTCCATTCTAGCCGCACAGTCTCCACTGTGCCTCTGACAGCAGGAACAGTAGAACCAGGAGATGAGCTAACCCAATTGCACCAGATCACCGATAAAGTTGAAGCTTACCTTTGACGAGCTCAGTAAGAGACAACACAATCCATCCAAGATTTGACATAGGTACAGGGAGTACTTGTCGAGTAGTGCAGTACTGTCGAACGAGAAAAACTTACTCTTCAAGCACAATGGGACAAAGAGAAAGAAGAGCTACAACAAAGCAAGGAGCAGTTGATCACGGAGCAACTAGAAGTAAAGGAACTGGTCAATAGAGAACTTCGCTCTGTGACCATCATGGAAGTGAGAGATGAAGAACGAATTCCATAGAAAGTGGCATAGCTTGAAGAAGTGATCCAACAACTGTAGAAACACATCACGAGACTCCTCAAGAAATCAGAGACCTAAGAGAGGAAACTGCTCACAGTGTAGTTGGAAGAATAAAATCCCTTTCCTTAGAGTGCAAGCAACTGAGCTCTAGGAGTGCTCAAAATTACGAAAACCTCACGGAGAATCCAGAGTTACAAGCGTTGGAGTTGCAGCTCCAAGAAGAAAAGCAACATGCAAATACGTTACAAGCCCAACTAAAGGCCTTGTCACCAGTCAAAAGGATGAAGAGGTTTCCAGAGTAATGCACGACCCAACAATAGATCCACACGATCCAAACCAAATTGATGGAAGTCTCTCAACAACTTCAACCAGTGCAAGAGAGGGCATGCCAACTATTCACTGAATTTGAAATCCAAGGAGTAGAACTTGAACAAGTTGTGAGTGTATCAAAACAATGCCTAGAAGGGCCAGTCAATGATGCACTCATTCAGGATTTCAGTGAGTAAGAGGCAATAGCATTGCAGCAGGTTGAAGCATCTCGAGCCAAGCTCAAGGCATTTGAGGTAGAATTGCTTAGACCAGAGTAACTCGAGACGATTCATAGGTGAGTGTTGGGGGCCTATTGGCCCTTCACCAAGTTTTGAAGTTACTTGGTCATATTTGAACGTTTTTGGGACTTGGACAACCTGTTGAATATGGAGCACCAGACAAAGTAGATATCAAGGGATCTTGGCCCACTTTCGAGTCTCTTTTTTCATTTTGGGACAATGAAATGGGAAATGGATATCGACCCATGGGTTTACCCACATTTAGGCCCACTTTTGTAATGTATAAATAAACATCTAGGCATATAGAAGAGGAGGGTTGTATTTTATCTATGTGATATAGGCTAAGTGCCAAGAAGGGATCTATGTGATCTAGAGTTTTGTGCATTCTGTATAGACTTGCATAGCTTAGTGCAAGTCCCTGTGTGAAGATATAGAAGACTGTGTGTTGAAAGGAAAGGAAGAAGGATCTAGCAGGCTACGTAGATCTTCTTTTCTTTGTGAAGTAAGGGTTTCTATGGCTTTGTGCCTGTAAGCGATTGGCCGATGATAATAAATAATAAGAGTTGGTGGATGTAGCCCCAGGGTCGGGGTGAACCACATAAATATGTGTGTTATGCTTTGTGCCTTGACTTGTTGTGCTTATCTCTACCTTTTCTTAGTGCTTCGATATATTTAGATGGATATATTTATTCTTTGTTCTTATTAGATGTGTATGAATAGCGAATATGATATGTATGAAGATGCTTAGTGTTGATATATTGAATCTAATCTGTTTTACTGTTACTAAGTACTAAGATACCTTAGATCTAAGTGAATGTTGTGATGCTCTGTACTATCTACGAACTATAATAAGGACTGAATATTGATGAATGATCGATGCTAAGTGCTCTATAAGAAATATGATCACAGATCTATGTCCCAACTAAGGTTGTAGACACCCGAGTCTTGCAACCACCCCTGCCACTACCTCGGGTGAGACTTCATCTACTTCACATGTGTTGCCGAAATGGCTGGAAGTTAGGGTTTTGTTGGTGCACGCTTGTAGCATTGAACCTTGGGTCCACCCCTGTGCCAACAATGACTATCAATATCCCATTAAAGGGGTAGGAGAAGCCTACTACAAGTTGGATTTTGTGAAGCCTATGAAGATGAAAGATGTTTTGTATGTACCTATTTTGAAGAAGAATCTCCTTTCTATCTTAGCATTTGATAAGAAAGGATTCATAGTTTCTTTCATTGATGGTGAAGTTCTTATGTGGCTAAGAGGAAATTATATTGATGATGCTAGAGTGATTGGTATTCAAGAAGGAGTTCTATACAAATTAAAGGGACACTTAGATTCAACATTAGTTCATAGTATAGTAAATCCAAGTGAGATATGGCATAAAATACTTGCTCACTTACATTACCAATCATTATCGATCATGAGAAAGATGGTGACAAGTTTTCTAGAGATTCAGGTGAATCATGATAGTATATGCAAGGGATGTGCACAAGGAAAGAACATGAAGAGTTCATTTCAAAGAAGTGATAGAAAAGCCAAAGGAGTTTTGGACATCATGCACTTAGACGTGTGTGTACGTATGAAAACCACTTCAATTAGTGGGTATGTATATTATGTTTCATTTATTAATGATTTCTCATGCAAAACTTGGATTTATTTCTTGAAAAAAAAAGTGAAGTATTCAAAAAGTTCAAGGAATTCAAATCCATTGTAGAAAATCTTTATGAAAATAAGATAAATGTTTTAAGGTTATATAATGGAGGATAATTCACATCAGATGACTTCAAATCATTTAGTATAGAAGTTGGGATTAAGAGGGAGCTCACTACTCCCTACAATCCTTAGCAGAATGGTGTGGAAGAAATAAAGAATTGAATGATAATGGAAGAAGTAAAGACTATGATTCATGATCAAGATTTACCGATGCATTTATGTGAAGAAGAAGCCAATACTACTATATATGTGCAAAACATAAGTCTTCACTGTATACTTGGGAACAAGAAACCAAAAGAAATATTTACAAGAGAAAATCTTAAGGTCATCCACCTTAGAATATTTGGTTGTCTAGTATATGTGTATATTCCCAAGGATAAGAGATCGAAGTTGGATCCTTTAGGAAATAAGGGTATATTTGTTGGATAGAGTAAGACATTGAAGGAATATAGAGTCTACATCCCTGGTAACAGACAGATTGATACTAGAATATATGTTACCTTCGATGAGGATGCAACCTTCAATAGATCAAGGTAGAATCATAAAGATGGTATCCATGATGAGGAGCATGAAGCTCCTATAATTACAGATACATATATAGTTAATGATGTTGTACCAAATGAGTATGTTCCAGAATATCATGATATGGTAGAACAACAGAGACCTATAGATCCACCCCAAGATATGATTACAAATAAGACAATACCATCTTGGGCTCGAGAGGTTATTCAATATGCAAAGAAATATGGTTCTCCAGAAAGAACTTTCTGAGAAAGTAAGAAACTGCAACCATATTCTAGTTACATGGAATTGCTAAGTGATATCATTGATGTAGATTATACCTTCTATGAAGAGGTTGTAGAGAATAAAGTATGGAAGGATTCCATGATTGAGGAGTACCAGTCGATTATGAAGAATGGTATTTGGGATGTGGTTTCGAGACCAAAAGAGAAGACAATGGTGAGTTCAAAGTGGATATACAAGACAAAGCATTCAACTTATGGAAATATCGAGAAATATAAGGCAAGGTTTGTGGCTCATGGTTTCTCCTAGAAAGAAAGAATAGATTATGAGGAGACATTTTCTCTTATGGAAATATACACTTCAATTAGAGCTATACTAGCTATATCTGTAGTAATTAAATGGACGCTACTCTAGATGGAAATGAAGACATATTTTATGAGCGATGTAGTAGAAGAGGAAGTGTACGTGGAGAAACCACATGGTTTTGAGACACGTGACAGGAAGACACATGTGTGCAGGTTAAAGAAATCCTTTTATGGATTGAAGCAAGCACCTAGGGCATGGTACAATAGAATTGACAGTTTCTTGATGAGCTTGGAATTTACCAAGAGTAAAGCAGATTCCAACATTTACTACAAGGTTGTGGATCATGGACCAGTGATATTGTTGTTATATGTGGATGGCCTATTTCTAATAGGGGACAAGAATCTCATTACTGAATGTAAGAGGAATATTTTTGTAGAGTTTGAGATGAAATAACTAGGTATGATGCATTATTTCTTAGGTATAAAGGTATGGTAGAAGCCAGATGAGATTTTCCTTAACCAAGGAAAATATGTTGTAGAAATCTTGAAGAGATTCATGATGATGGATTGTAAATCCATGACTACACCGATGGTGAAAAACATGAAGTTATTGAGTGACACATATTCAGAGATAGTGGATACCACAATGTATAGAAATCTGATTGGTTTGTTTTTGTATTTGATGAACACAAGGCCAGATATATGTTTTGCGGTAAACACATTGAGTCAGTATAAGGTTGAACCGAGACACGTTCACTTGATGGTGGAAAAAAAATGCATTGAGGTACCTCAAAGGTATAATGGACTATGGACTTATGTATGTTTTGGATCATGAGATAATACTACAAGGATATGTTGATTCATATTGGTCCGGTAGTGTCGTAGATCAAAAGAGTACATTAGGATGTTTCTTTATTCCAAGACCAGCTATGATATCATGGCTCAACAAAAAGCAGACTAGTGTGGAACTCATACGGCCGAGGCAGAATACATAGAAACATGTTCAACCAGCAGTGAAGTTGTGTGGATTCAAAAATTTCTTGTAGGACTGTTGGATCTTGAGTTGGACATGACTTGTATCTTCTATGACAACCAAAGTTGCATAAAGTTGTCAGAGAACCCAGTGTTTCATGAAAGGTAAAATAATATCGAGATAAAGTATCATTATATCTAATACATGGTACAAAAGGGAGCAGTGAAGCTCTAATATGTTTCTACATACAAGAAGGTAGAAGATGTGTTGACCAAGCCTATGTAAAAAGAGTACTTAAGGAATAAGATTGGCATGGTCCAGAAGGACTTCCCTTGTAAGAGGGAGTGATGAGCTACAAATGTGATACCAGGGGTAGTAGAATTCATATTGTGGCAACAACGGGTAGTCATTCATGAGCACATTACTGGGTGTGGCACCAATCAACATGAACTCGTACATGATCAACAGTATTCGAGCCTTCACAGATGGAAGATGCCCAAATTTCAAGCTAGAGGGACAACCTGAGTGGGTTGGAGGTGTTCCTAGACTTGGGATATATGGGTATTGTGTGCACACTAGATCACCTAATCCTAGTGGTTATATTCCTAGTCACTGTGTACTAGATGCCTGGTGTCCCAACCAGAAGGGCTAGCCACAGGGCTAGTTGTCTATATTTTGTGTGAGTTGGATAGTTGTGATATAGTTTCCTAGTTTTGTGTGAGCTAGATGCTTATTTCTATGTGATATCGATGAAGTCATGTAATGACATAAGGTCCGAAAGGACACCGAGAACCATAAGGTACGAAAGGATGACGAGGTTGTTCCCACTAGAGAGATACTACATATGATGATGAGGCCCTTTTTGAACTATCATATCCTGTAACAACTGATAGCCAAATATAATGTCCCTGTGCCTGTAAAAATACTTTCGTCCTTTTGCTCCAAATATCATACTTAAAACCATTCTGACCATTAAACATTGGTACTCCATTCTCAGAATAATCCATGATCTCCTTCCAGTGGTTAAACTGTTTCCTGAAGGAACCCGCTCTGATACCAATTGTTGGATTACTGAGAGGGGGGGTGAATCAGTAATAGAGAAATTTAACCATATAATCCAAGTTTTATATCAATGAAGCATTATTATCCAATAATTGCAAAGTAAATAAGCAATGAACAAATGAACAATCATACACATACACAGAACACCAGTGTTTTACGTGGAAACCCAAATCGGGAGAAAACCACGGAATGATTTTTCTTACATGTCTTGAAGAATTACATTCATTGGAAGCACCAACTTCCTTTTTTTTCCAGCTGCAACTAGAAGGAGGCTCCAACCCCCTAGTTTCTCAGGCTACAACTTGAGAGAAGCTCCAACTCCCCAATTCTCTGGCTACAACCAGAAGGAGGCTACAACCCCCTATGTTCTCCGGCTACAACTGGAAGGTGGCTACAACCACCTGTCCTTGCCCCGTCCTGCCA
>JZKD02S2392039.1:339805-355406 GCA_000966675.3 Picea glauca | reverse complement strand
TAGCTTCTTTCCATTGTTCCTTTTTATCTTCTTCTTCAAATGTAGTAGGTTCTTCATCTAGGAGCTTTGTCATGTATGCTGCATAACTAGAGAATCTTTTCGGTCTTTTAGTCTTTCTGGATGTTCCTTCTGGAACCTTGATTCTTTCTGCATCTTGTAAGGTGGCTTCAAGCCAAGCTGGTCTTTTCTTGTTCTTTGGCATATTATCTAGATTAACATTCTCACATATCTCCATAGAATGATCAGGTTGATCCTTTTCGTTATTTTCACCTTCTCTGTTTTCTTCATTTAGTTCTTCAATTTCTTCTTCTTCTATAGTTTCTTCAATAGATTTTCTGAAGGCCATTGTTTCATTGAAAGTTACATCTCTGCTTACTTTTATCTTGTGATGATCTGGAATATATATTTTGTAGGATTTGGATGAATCACTGTATCCTACAAATATCCCCTTCTTTCCTGAGGGTTCTAGTTTATTTCTTTTATCTTTGGGAATATGAGAATAAACTTGACATCCAAATATTCTTAAGTTTTCTACATTAGGTTTCTTACCCGATGGGGTAGGTGATTTTGTCTCCAAGCTCCACTTTGTACGATGTCTTTCTCTCATTTAGATTTGAGAGTCTAGATTGATCTCCCGTCATGTGCCTGGAAGCTCCACTGTCGATTATCCACATATCGTCTTCAATTTTCCTGGTAAGTGCTGAGTAATGTAAGACATTGATTGTTTCGCACATGTCTTCGGTTGACTGATAACTAGTCATGCCTTGATCCAAAACTTCAATTGTGTCTTTTCTCTCTTCTGAGAAAGTCAATAGGTGCACTGAGTTAGGGTGCATCTGGATCTCTTCTCCTTGAGCGAGATGCTCCATCACAAGGTGTCGGATTTGAGAATTAGGGTTTCTGCAACTGCTACTGCTAGTAACCCTAGCTGCAGTTCTTTGGAAGCTTCTCCTGCTAGTCACCCTAGTGGCAGTTCCTCAATGAGCTCAATACCTAGCGGTTATGTTTCCTTCAAGTGTTTTAGGCTGACTGAAGGGTGCGTGGGCCCATAACCTATTAGAATATAAAGGATTGTGCTCGTTTAACCACGACGATACCCTCGTCTCCCAACCATAGGCCTTAAGACACCCTCCGAGCACCTTGACCTTGACCGAGAAGAGAATTTTGGCTGCAATATATAGCCAAGAGAGGCTAAATGCACCAAGCAAAAGAATAGAAACAAAACTGAACAGATGATCCCACCCAAAACTAGTGCACCACTTTCCCCAGAGACCTGGGCACAAAACTGCCAACTGCAGTGCGCACAACTGGCTCTGCAATTCTGAGAGTGTGTAATAATGAAACTGGTGCCATGTATTTATAGTGGACTGGTCAGTCTAACTGGGGCCGACCTGACTAGTCTAACTGGGCTGACTTCTCTTCCTGGGCATCAATAAATTCAATATAAATATATTTGTTCAACCGAAAACCTGTCTAGGGTTTTCTTCAATTCTTTGCTTCCTTCCAGAGGATTCTAATCTCGTCATAGGTCATAATAGAGGTTCATACCTCCCGAAGATACCATAATATTAATAGTTTATTCATGTCTTGCACTGCTTTGATGCGTTTTGTGATTGACATTGTCTTTTTCCTCTGCTTAAGGTATTGGATAGTTGCGCTTATCCTTTCTCCTTCCTGGTCCCACTACTAGACCTATTGATCCTCTTCCAGCTTTGTCCAGAGTTGTTCTTGTTTCTCTAACAAGTCATATGCCATGTGGAATTGTCGTTCTATCTCTTGTACTTTCTCTATTGCCTCATGTTTTATTTCCTCTCTCACCTCTGGTGGAGTGGTAGGTCTGAGATGCTCTCAGATATTCTCGATCTCCTGCTAGTATTGATCAATTGTCTGCACAATCTTATCAATCTTCTCTTTTTCTATTAGTTCCACTATCTATGCGGTCTTTAGAATCTTCTCATAGTCTACAAAAATTTTACACTCCATTCCCTTCACGCGTTACCTCTCCTCTTTGGTCTCAACCTTGGCCTACTCGAGTACCAATTCTAGCTCGTCCCGTTTATCCTTCACATGCTACAGTTTGGCCATATTTGTGCCTTGCATAAGACTATACCTTCTATGTAATGTTGATCTGCAGTTTATATGGGGCCTTGGTTGGTATCTGCGGAAATACCAACTACAATGTCATCCCAATGATCTTGTCCATGTGTAGCATTCTGGGTGTGACATGAAATGTTGAATTCGACTGTGCTATCATCTGGACTATGTCCCGCTCTCTTTCTCTCGATTATCCTCCCATCTGTGATGTTGAAAGGATAGTTTCCATGATATTGTCAACTTCCTGCCCTTCCTCTATCTACCTGAGGAGATATCACCTCCACATCTTCTTCAATTCTATCCCTTTGGCATGCATCATTCTCAAAATCCTCGAATGTGCGATCCTGAACCACTTGGGCCACCATTTCTGCATGCACCATTATATTCTTGCGCACACCCCCCGTTTGAGTAGCTGGCCGCTTAGTTAGGCTTGGCTCTTGTGGAGTAGGACTTGGTATAGTCCCCTGCATTGCCTCGGCCTGTTTTTTCTATACTTGGGGCGCCTGTGTATTTTTCTTCTTCCCCATATGGAATTCTGTGTTGGATGCCCCCCCTTTCTTCTGTTGTGGTTTGTTCTAGCCTATCCTTGGTTTCTTGGGCACTGTGATTTCCTGGAGCTATGTCCGTTCCTTCCCTACCTCCTCAAAATGTGTATGTTCATGTCTTGCCTCCTCCTCCTCTACCCTTGTAGGTATGTCTCGATTGAGGACTGGAATCCTCCATTCATCTTCCCAATCCTTGATGGCCATTTGTATGTCACCCTCCGTAATGAAATAGCACAATTGTAGCCATTCCTTGTTGGGGTCCTTTCACGCTCGGATCCACATCACATGTCTAGTGGCCTTGACATTGGATATGCCCTGATAGTTTGCAAAATCCTACAGTGTTATCCTCCAAATGTTGGCGATGGTCTCTTGTAGGTCACAAGGATATCCTTTGAATATAGTTGCATTCATTCTTCTATTATTGGCATCTGAAACGGCTCCAATCGATAATTATCTTGCTCCTTGATTGGGTTTGGGTCAAGTGGCGAAAAACGCATAATTTGGCTCCTTCCATCCCATAATGGCTATTAGGATGATCAACCATGAATAATGAAAATATGTCCCCAGATCATGTGCATCCTTGCATTTTTCTAGAAATAGATTCAACAAGTAAGGGGCCCAGATGATTGTGTTTCCCTCGGCACACTGTACTGCAGCTGTGACAATCCCGACCAAGACTTCCTCTTTGAAGTATTTTCTGAGTATCTTGCAGGACATAATTATTTTGGCCATTTTTGTCGCGATGTCACTAATCTTCTTGATAATGATTCCACACGTCCCCCTTTCAGTGCCGTATTTCTGTTTCATCTTCTTGACCAGTGTATTCTCATTTGTTTTTTCCTCAAGGAATTGTGCAGGATCCATGCCCTGTGATGGCAGCCCTGTGATGCGTGCTATGATCTCTACGCCTATTGAGACGATCTTGTAGAACCACAAATATCCACCATGTGTGAACTCCATCAACTGCTTGACACAAATGTTTGCATACTGGCCTTTTCCAAAGTGTGGTAGGTCCAACAGACCTAAAAGACTAGGTTTTCCTAGTCCTACTACCCACTGGACTAGTTGATATATCAGTTCCCCAAAGGGATCTACACCCACAGTTTGTAGGTAGACATGCTTAGCGAACTCTGGGAACTTGTCTGTGTCTGTTACATCATGGTATGAGTACCTTAATTTTTCTACATAACCTAACAAATTGAATTTTACCTATACCCCTTTTGGTATGTGGGGAGAAAAAATTGTTCTGGCGGGTTTTTTGTGTGGTGACCTAGGTACATTCTTCTTGTCCTTTCATGGTGGTGGCTGAATCGAGGTTCTATCCTCCATTGGTTTCTCTTCGTCATACTATTCCGATTGGCCATTGACATCTTTCACTTCTCCCTCTTGTGGGTGTTCCGACATGGTTTTCTGTGACTCTTCTAGCTCAGTCTTTTCTTCCCGATTTGGAGTCGTTTCATCGAGTCTCGGGGCTTCCATGGGGTTTTCTAGTTTCAATTGAATTCTTGCGTCCTCATTCTATTGGCCTTGACCCTCTTCTGGCCTATAGATGTCCATTCCCACAGGTATTGTCTATTTGGTTTATTCTACCACGAGTGTTAGGCTTCCTGGTGTTGTATCCAGTGATGGGATTTCGTCCACATTGATGACTTCTAGTGGTGGAGATGGTTGTTGTTCACTTCGATGTGATTGTGTTTCTTCTTTGGTCCTAACTCTAGGTTGTCTGGGTTTGTGTCTTGGGTCTCCCTATTTAGGTGGTGCCATGGTGATAAAAACTTGTCGTTCGACGATCTCAGTAGCCTCTATAATCTCTATAAACTTCACTCTTTGTTGTGTCTTCTCTATTTCTCTCTACCTTCTCCAATTTCACAATAAAATTTTTGTTTTCATGTCCTTGCTTTGTATGGGCATCATGTGAATATTTTCAAAGACATTACCACAATTACAGATTCAATGAATCACCATTTCCTTTGTACTTTCCATTACTTTCCCTTGCCATCTCCAGTTGGCATAATTAATGCAACGTCTCCTCAGTCGTTTCCGACATTCAATTCCGCTAGCCTTCATCACTTAGCACTTATTTTGTCATAGATGCCTTTCCTTCTTGTTTTTTCTTTCAAATGACCATTGGCCTTGTCTTCCTCAGTATCATATTGTAGAGTGTGCATGCTCCTTCACATTTCGACGTACTGTGAGTCTGATGGTACCTTTTGATATCCTGTTTTTTTTTTTTTTTAACTGCACAGTGTCTTTCAAGTTGTAAGTGGTCCATTGTCTTTGTACAGTTTCAGTCATCTCCCATTGATCATCCCTCTGATTTATGCACCTCCTAAGTCCTTCAAATGTAAATCTCTCCCATATGTGATAGTTTTTACTTCGTATGTTCCTAAGTAGTGCATTCTGAGTTTTCCCAAGTGTTGAATGGATTTACTGTCATACATCAACACTAAGTCTCCTTCCTTGAAAGTTTTATTCTTGATATGTCTGTCATGCCAAGATTTTTCCCTTTCTTTCTAAACTTGTTGGTGGAACCCTACTACAATCAAGTCTTCCTCTATGATCATCAGTTGATTCATCATATCCTGTACTGCGCCTCGTTCCATCATATTCATAATGGCTACTATGCATAGACTGGGTACTAAAAATTCTAATGGCACCACTACTTCTTGTCCATATACTAGTTTGAATGGCATGTGTCCTATCAAATTCTTGCATGTGGTCTTATAGGACCATAATACTACTGGTATTTTGAGGTCCCAATCGTCCATATTGACATTACAGATCTTCGTCAGTGCATTTTAAGGATTTTGTTAAATGCTTCTACTATCTTGTTTTCTTTTGGATGATATGGTGTACTCTTTTGATGATGGACTTCAAAATCCTCAGTCATAGCCTTAATGGTACTGTTAGTGAAGTGAGTTCCTTGGTCGCTCATCAAAATCCTTTGGAAACCAAATCTAGTGATAACTTGCTCAAATATAACATGTGTTGTTGTCTCTAAGATACAATCTTTGAATGGTGTTGCTTCTACCCATCTTATCAGGTATTTTTTCATGATGATAATGTACCTTTATCATGTCCTCTTTGTTGGTGGGTCAATTGGTCACACAAATTCTATTTCCCATTTTTCAAATACTTTCAACGTTACCTGTGGCCGCAGTGGCATCTCGTCCCTTCGATTAGGTTTACCAACCCTCTGATAGACATTGCATCATTGGAAATACTCCTTGAAGTCCCTGTGAATGGTTAGCCACCATAGTCTTGCACGCAATACCTTTTGTATGGTAGCGTTTCCTGCGTAATGTCCTCCAGCTATTCCCTCATGGGCTTCTGCTAAAAACCTTGGTCTTTCATGTTCTAGCACATATCTTCGCAAGATGCTATCTGTGCCCATTTTTTATAAGTGTCTTGCAATTAGCTGATAGTCTACAGCGTGGAATACCCTATTTTTTTCATGGAATACCCAATTAGCATGGTGTTATATTCCTGTGGCATAGTACATGTACTCAAGTACTAGATGATGTCTACAAAGTATTCATTGGCGATCTGAATTGAAAATAACTGTGCATCTAGAAAGTTATCTTCTAAATTTGTAGGTTTCTCTCCATTCATGATCCTTGATAGGTGATCAGGTCCTGTGTTCAGCTTACCTAGCTTCACTCTGAATTTGAAGTCAAATTCTTGAAACAATAGTAACCATCGACATATTCTCCCCCCGAACACTGGCTTGTTGACTAGGTACTTAGAGGCTGAGTGATATGTGAACATCTTAAAATGTTTTCCCAGTAAGTAATGTATGAACTTCAGAAATGCATAGACCATAGCTAGGCCTTCCCTTTATTTAGTGTTGTAGTTTTGTTATGATTATGAAAGTGTTTTTCTCATGAATTCTATAGGATGATCCAAATCTCTTGCTTCTGGATGTGCCAAAATATCTCCAAGTGCTATGGTTGATGCATCTACATGTACGTGGAATGTCTTCTCCCAGTCTGGAAATACTAGTATTGGTGCGATGACCATATTTTCCTTTAGTGTATCCAGATAGTGTTGACAATCTTCATTCCACTGAAAATTTGTATCTTTCCTTAATAGTTTCTCCATTGGCTCGGTGATCTATGTGTACCCTTTGATAAATTTTCAGTAGTATCCTGTGTGTCCCAATGTCTCTCTTAGTTGATGGACTATTTTTGGTGGTGGCAAGTTAACAATTACTGAAATTTTGGTAGGATCTACTATTAAACCTTGCTTGCATACTATATGGCCCAATAGTATCCCAAATGGTGTTCCGAAGATGCACTTTTTGATGTTTAATGATATCTAGCACTGGCTTCATCTTTCTAGCATTAGTCGCAAGACCTCTACATGGTCTTTCAATAGACTGTAGTCTGTCCAATCATCCAATTATACCTCTAGAAACTGGTGGATAAATTCCTTAAATGCAACGATGACTACTCTGGAAAATATTTTTGGTGCATTCTTCAGTCCAAATGGCATGACTATGTGCTGGTAGGATCCCCATTATATAGCAAACATGGTATTGTATCTGTCTTCTTGTGCTATCTTGATCTGTTGGTAGCTTGAGAATCCATCAGTGAATGACTAAACTTTTTGGCCCCCTATGTTCTCCAACACTTCATCCGTGAAAGGTTTAGGGAATGGGTCATGTAGGAATGCATCGTTCAACTTCCTCAAGTCAACACATATTCTTATCTTGGCTTGTTTTTTCTCTTGAACTACCATCGAGATTATCCATTATGATTCTTCCACGGGTTCTATGATGTCATCTTCGAGCATTCTATTGATATCATCTTTAAATTTATGCATATAGATCATATTTAGTCTGCATGGTCATTGTCTAATCGATCTTGCCTCAAATATGAGTGGTATCTTCATTTCTCTGAGCTCTCCCGCTATGCCTTTCATTTTTGTAAGTGTTGTGGGGAAAATATCATTATACTCGCACAGTAACTCTATTATGCTCTCTACTGTTTTCTCATCCTAGTAGTCTCCAATGCTGACCATTTTGGGATTCTCAACTATCCCAGTGTTGACTTTCTTCACCTTGATCGGTGTAAAAATTTATTTTGATTCTAGGGGTGGACCTTCCACTTCTCTTTCTCCTTCAACTTCCTCGATATGAATATCATGTGGATTTTCTTCATTTGGACCTTCTTCCTACACATGGTATCATGACAACAATTATTTCACTATCTATCTATTCTACTGTTGTTCTTTTGTTATGAGTTCAAATTCTCGTTCTTTAATGAATATCACCCCTCTTATCTTCTTAATTGATACATCTATGTTGGGGTTCTCATTATCGAATGAGAAAGTGACTGTAAAATTATGTTGCAATACTATCCAGCTAGAAGTTCCTCTGTGCAGTTCTTGGTCTATATATCATTTTGTTGGTATTCCTTATAAGGTATGTACAAAATGATGAGGCCGTTCCTTTGGGGGTGTCATTTTCCACACCACTTTGCACTTCTCCAAGTGTTACGTTGGTTCTCCCTATCCATCATACTTCTGATGTAGGTTTCTTCTCTGTGCTGCACCAAACCTTATGCGCAGTAACCACTTGAATTGGTACCAATCCTTGATTGTTTCCTCCTGTGTTCCCCACCATCTTGCAGGTGTGGCCTTGAGTGTTATATCAAGTGCTAAGAGTCTCTAATTTTCTAACACTTCATCTTCATAACATGTTAAGAATGATTCTAGATTGTTTACCCCATTGAAACTTGGTGGTTCCCTTATCCTTGTATGTACCCATATTACTGCGCGGTCTATTCTTTCTCATATTCTTGTGGAAACTTTGTGTAGCCTCTGGTTCCAGTTCTCTAAAAATGTATCTGATTCTGTCGCACATGAAGTAATGCTCCACCAACCGAGTATCATGTATGTAGTTGGGTTTACGTAATCCTCATCATGTGTAGTTGTTATGTACAATTGGTTGATTTCCTCCAAGTTCAAGCAAGTAAGCTCTACAAATATCTCCCCTTCCGATGGGTCTAATGGCGCAATGACGCTATATTCTCCTTAATCAAATGCCATTTTTTGTGTCTTTAAATTGATTATTTCATGGTTATCAAACACCCAATCCAAGCCGAGCAATGTTGGATATGGTGTTGTGCCTTCAACCATTTCAATCACTTTGAAGTCTTATTTAGTGCACACTCCATCTAGGTCTATTGTCACTCCTTTCAGTCCACCAATTGCTAGAAGGCGATGTTGGTTTGTTAGTTTCAGCTGAACGGGTGAATATACTAATGTGGGATCTCCCATACATTTCCATGTCTTATTTGGTGATACATTAACTTCACATCCTAGATCCAGTATGATATCTCCCATCTTGAAATCTCCAATGTTGGCATTCAACATGAACTCCCTACTTATTATTCTCCTTGTGTGTAGGTGATTGACTATTTTTTATTCTATTTTAACTTATGTCTCTATGCTACATCTTTCTAATATATTTTGAAATATTTTGACAAAGGATGGATCATTCAATATTTTTACGCATGATTGAAAAAATCCTTTGATTTTACTTACTTCTCCCAGGGGATGTGTTTCTTTGGTATGATCGAGCGATGGAGACATCTTGTACTCTAGTACTTCCTTGATTTGCTGCATAGTTGAAGTCAACGCAGTGTATTTCTTCAAAAATTCTTGTCGGGCTTGCTTGAATGTTTCCTTCTCGTTATATGTGTCAAACTATCTCCTTGGTTCAACATTCTTCTTCACCCACTAGTGTTGTACTGGCTCTTGTCAGACTGTGTTGTTTCCTATTTTATCTCCTCCGTGCATAAATATGTTGATGTTTCTTCCTTCATCCATTGCTTCCACTAAAATCCATTGAACATTCTGGTTCTTTTGTTTCCTCTTTTCTTGGATCTTCTCTAGTAATGTAGGAAATTCTTCTGTGTCATGATCTGATGCATGATAATACATACAAGTCATTGGTGGAAGTGGACATTCTCTTGAAGGTTTTTTACAGTTGTGAGATATAACTAGTCTTATACCTCTTCCAAAGCCTCCTCTTTCTCGTCCTCCACCTATGTAGCCACATCGATATCCTCTCAATGCATTATACAGAGTCTCTTGGTTGTACTGCATGGTATTGTACTAAGTTTATGCTTTTTTTTACTGTGGTTGTGTAGTATTATATGGTTGTTGCACAATATTATACTGTTGCTATGCAGTGTTGTATGGGGATGGAACTTACTTAAATGGTGGCGCATATTTTCGAATCATCATTTCTTTTGGCACCCTATATTCATTTGATGTCCTCTCTAACATCAAATCCATAGTTCTACAATCTTTGTCATCATGGCCCACTGACTTGCAAAAGTTGCAATATGAACTGTTTGGGACTTTCTAGTATTTCTGCATCATTAGGTAATGATATGGATCATGGTCTATTTTCTTATAGATTTTGCACCATAGTCCTCCTCTTGGTAATAGATTTGGCATTCCTACTGCCATCTATTGCGCAAATGTTGGACATTCATTCTTGTGGTGTCCTTCCATCTTACATGTGGTACACCAAATGGATTCTCGTTTGTCCTTACTTTTGTTTTGGTTTAGCTAGAATGTTAAATTCTTTAAATCCTCCTTCAACTCTTAGATGGATGGATCCTTCTTATGATATTGGTTTTCTTCAAGTTGCAGGGCTTCCTGTAGAGCCTCTTCCCGCATCTGAAACTCTTATTGTAGCAATGGATATTTCAAGTGTGGTAGCAGTGAATTGATGAACATATGGTTGTGTTGCATATCTTTCACGAGATATTATAACTTTCCTTTCATTTGCTTGAATATCTGGTCAATCTCCCATACAAATTCACCTAGATTTTGTCTAATTTATATCATCTCATTCATGTGATGATCCTTTGAACTTGTCTTATGAAACTCATTTATCAACAATTTATTGATGTTCACAATTGTTCTGGTTCTCCCTAGTGGATTGTTTGTAGCTAAAATCATATACCAATCCAGTGCATGATCCCTTACTGTAATCGCTAACTTTCCAAGTTTAGTTTCCTCGTCTATGATCTGTTTTTCTTCAGAAGTCTTCTCACAGATAAACAAATGTTTTTTTGGGTCCTTCGAATCTTCTCCTTTGAATTATGGTAACCTGATGGTGGGATCATGTCCGTCCATCCTAAATGTTGAACTACTACCTTTGCGTGGTGTAGATACTTGAGTAGTGCTTCTTGAACTGGATCCTTCAATTGTTGTTCCTTGTGTCGATGTACTTCTTGCTGTCTTCCTTTTCCCGAAATTCAGTTGTCTAAATGGTGGTGTTTGTTTTGGTGTATTAGTCACACATAGGTTTATGGGTTCCAAACTGACATTAATATGGATAGGATTTCTTCTTTATCTTCCCTCTCTTGGACCTCTTGTCTTTCTCTCATATGTTGTGTGCAATATTTCCACAATCTGCTCGACAACCCGAAGATCCTCTACTTCTTATTTATCACTTTCCAAGCCTTCCCTCGTGGCTATGACTCTCTTCTTGGTGTTCACCTTGTATTGGTAGGGTACTCCATTGTGCTTCTTTCCATCTGTCGTCATGATCCACTTGATCTAGTCATGATCCATCATGATTGGGTCCAAGGGTTCCTCCTTCTTTCCTTTATCCACTTCTCCTTCCATTTCTCCTCTTTTTGTCAGTTCTTCCCCCCTCCCCCCATGCACGTAGGGAAGTTTAGTTGTCTGACTCCATTGTCATTACACCTTTGTTATCTAGAAGTAAATTAATATAAGTATACAATGATCAGATATACCTTCCTTGAGGCCCATGTAGAAACTCTTTCTTTGCTATTCTATATGACTTCACGATATCTATTGCAAATTCTGTTATAAATCCTGCTACAATACTATCGAGCAAAAAATCTACTACGTGGGTGAATTTTTTATTCACCTGTTCTAACTTCTCAATCTAAACTGAGGTCCACTCTAACTGTCAGATCTAGTTTGTTGCTTGTTTATCCTTCAACTTCAATATCCACTCCTGTAATAAATGTGGAAAATCACAGAAAAATATTTCATGCAGATCAGTAAACATGTATTTCTCAAGATATTTGCACGATGTTACTCTAGGGTTTCTTTTATCTTTTTGCACAAACTCCATCTCCTTTTCTTCAACCAACTTCCGATCTCTGATTTTGTGGGATTCCATGGTCTCAACATCCCCTTCTAGCAGCACATTATTCTCACCTTCTCATCATCTGATTCAGTATTCTCTTGACCTCCCTTCCACAGATATTACATATTTTCAACATATCCCATCTACTCAATCCTATATTGTTCAAACCGGCAACAAAACCATTGGTTGGTTTAGATATCTAAGTTTATACGTTCAACATGATTGTCCCAAGGTTCAAGTCTATTGGGGTTCCAACAAAGTCTCTAAAAATATTGGAGCTCCTTGTAAACCAGAAGGCAATGCAACACATAGAGTGCATTGCGCAGTCTCACCCAAGATAGTCTTAATGGGTGACTCCAATACTCAGGTGTTTACAATCCATGATTGAGTGGAGATATGAGAAATGCACGATGGGAGTTATATTTAACTTATTAAATAAATATACTATCATTCACAATTATGCATGTAATATAACCAACCCATTCATTTATTATGCTACTATCTACTCATAAAAAGTAAAAGAGGCATAAAAATTCAATCACATAACACATGTTTTACTATGGTTCACCCCCTCTCAGGATACATCCACAAATATCTATCTCTTTAGCTCTTCTATTATAGCAGTTCCAAATCTATAGCATTGTGTCCTTTACAACTCTTCTCAGTTGGGTCGAGATCCATTATTGGGTGGACTAGATCACACCAGCCTCCTCAGCCTATGATCTAACCCTCAAGATCTACCCTCCCATATTTCTACAACTCAACTTCTTACAAAAATAGGTCATATGACAAAAACATTACAACTAGATATCAAAACAAGACTCCTCTCTTTTGTTGTTTCTTTGAATTACAACTACTTCTTTCTATATCTCTCCTCTTTTTCTAGACATCCTAGGTATCTATATATATGTGTCTCTGGATCATCAGCCATTACAATATATTACAAAAATAATAACCCTAAGGTTGTTAGGTATTCCATGCATGCCCACATGTTGCTCTTCCTTCCGGTTGTCGCTTTCCTCGTGCATGACTTCCTTCCCAAATTATTATTTCTTTCCTCTTTGGCCTGTTTCCAACACCACTATAGACTCAACTCATGGTGGAACCTTTTGAGAAGTGAGATTTATATTTTTTGGGTCATATCAAACCTCCTTCAAAATAAAATTTTTCATATATTTTTTTTCACTAATTATGTCCCCAAATGGGTTGAGGAAAAATGAATTCCAAGGGCCACAAAATAAGTAGTAGAATATTTTATTTATGAGGAGATATTTTTCCACTTTGGTGTACCATAGAAATTGTTACAGATTAGGGAAATCAATTCAATTCCAAAATTATTCAGGCTATTAAAAAGCAATATCAAATCCAACACAATACATCTACACATTATCATCCACATGATAATGGAGAAGTAGAAGTCACCAACAAGGTTATATAGTTCATGTTGACCAAGACTATGTAGATTCATTATAACTATTGAGCTAATATACTTCCAAAATATTTATGGTATTACTACACCATAAGGAATTATACCATAGGATTTACCCTTTATGATCTTGTGCATGGTAAGAATGTTTTATTTCCTATTGAGTTTGAAGTTAAGACATTCAAAATTGCATTACAAGTTGGATTGAATTTTCCAAAATATCCAAAGCATTGATTGAACCAAATCAATGAACTTGATGAGTTATGTTAGGTTTCCTTGCACAACACACTTCTTGTCCAACAACAAAGAGAAAAGTGGCATGATAGATTCATTAAGAATAAAACATTCAAATTTGGATATTGGGCCCTCTTGTATGATTCCATGTTTAAATATTTCAAAGGTAAATTTTGTACTTGTTGGTTGGGTATGTATGATGTAGATAATGCATAAAACAATGTTGTTGTCAAATTATTCACCATAGATGAATATTGCATACCTCTTATGGCCAATGGTCATCCATTGAGTTTTTACCATAAGCCATTGTCCAAAGACTCATTTGTAAGAGCTCTTAGCAGTTGCACATATTTTGACATTGTAAGAAAAATGGCTATGCAAACTAGTCTTTGTACATCATGCTTTTCTCAGCATGTTAAAAAAAAAAATTGTCTGTGAAAAACTATTTTTAGGGCACAACTAGACAAATATTTTTGAAAACCAACATGCTAGAAAACAATATTTGAGTTAAAAAAAGGAAGAGAAAGGGAACATCTTTGTTCTACTTTATCAATTCTTCTTGGTTTTCCTAATTACACCATTTTATATAGAAATTGATTTCATTACTTTTTGTATAACTTCCTTTCATCAATTCCTAAAGAATCGGTTGGAGTCCACTTTACCAATTTCTACAAATCCAGTTCATCACTTTCTATACATCATGGTTGTTGTGGATCTTGTATGCTATGAAACATTAGTCCTACTATTTTTGTATTGTTTTGGATCATATATACTACTGAACATCAATGTTGAATATCCTCATTTGTTGTGGATCATATCCTTGTGACGGAGTCTCATTTTCTATATATCTTCATTTTCTACATATACTTGCTTGCCACAAAACCTTGTTTACTACATATCCTTATTGCAAAATCATTCACTCATAACATCAACTACCTGCTATCACTCTTGCCATATTGTTGATGTCAATTGATTACTCCAGTAATCATTGTGAATTTTATTAACATTTGAAGGTATGCACCACCTCATTCGTACTTATGGTTTCATTAATTTTCCATTACCCTCACTTGCTTCATTAGTTGGTTGACAATGGTATATATTTAAATTAGAGGGATACACATATATTGAAGTCATTATGAATATTACGATTTCATCACTCATTGTTATAATTCTTACCATTATCTTACCCACATTTATCAAAATTGTATTTCCTCCATCCTGCAAGTCATACCTACCCTAGTCACAACCATTGGACTTTACTTGATTTGGCCATTACCGACATCATTTCTTTCTCCTAACTTTCCATTTTTCATTTATAGTCCTCTTTTGGTAAACTAATTTCCATTATTCTTGTCAAATAAACATTGTGTGCATGGTTTTTGTTACTATTATAATATATTGTTCATCTACTACTACTCTAGGATACTCTACCATGAGAGGCTTTGTTGTGTGTCATGAACCTGTAAGATTTCCGTAGTTTAAAAGTAATCCAAAGGTATATCGATTTTTCCTCCAAGAAGGATGGATAACATATTTTGAGAGGTTTCATGAGTTTGATTCATCTATTTCGTTAAAACTTGCTCACAATTTTCACTTTTCCTTTGCCATTGTGCGTGGAACCTATCTTAGAATCATTGAAGAAACCATTGCTAAGGTGAAAGGGAATACCATAGACATGAGAGATATGTTTTGAAGAAATGTTGTGTTGAATCAACCTTGTATTTAATTTTTTATTGGTGATGATACTACCACATATGGGAATAAGGGTGCACAATGCCATTCCTTGCATCACCTATGATTGAATGTCACATATTTTATTCAAAAGTACTTGATCTAGGAAGGGATGAAAAACCTCCTATTTGGGTACCAATTCAATCTTTTTTCATACTTATGAAATCATATTTTGATCAACAAGCCCTACTTTTTGTTAAATATCCTACAACTATCATCTCATAATGTTAGAGGCACCAAAAACCTTGCTACAAGTGTCACCCATCATCATTTGACCAAAAAATTGGTTTTGGATTCCTTTTCTAGAACACATCAAACATGGGAATGTTTCTTACAAATGGATCATCAAATACAAAGAGTATAAATCGTTGAAAAAGAGGAACAACATGAATAAGTAATAGAATAAGAAATATATATATATATATA